>JACSZP010010622.1:0-10625 GCA_016161895.1 Pinna nobilis
TCTAGTTGGTCTTAAATGACATTCAGCCTGGTTGGACCAATAGGGGCCAATTTCAGTGACTTTGTCAAATTTCCCTATTTAACTCTATGTAAATCTTGTTATTGCTTCTCCTCCTAAACCATACTACATATTCACTTCTAGATTTCATATATGTTTTCAGCATAACATGCAGTAGGTCTAAAATGAAATTCCGCCTTGTCCAATCTTTAGGGGCCAAAACAGTGAAATCTTGTTATCGCTACTCCTCCAGCCACTAATGTGTTTATTTTAAAGTCTAGTTGGTCTGAAATAAAGTTTGACCTAATTGGACCTCTTAAGGTCATTTTAAGGACTATAGTATTAAAGTCATACTTTATATTGCTCAACAGGTATCCATATTGACCAGTAGAGCTGCAAGATCCATGGATCTCTGGTTTTTCAAAGTAGAAGTGAAAAAAATAATACGGGGTATTACAAACTCTATATAACTAACCAATAGTAAGGGTCATTGTGCTTTCATTTGACGTTCAATTAAATTATCTTTCACTTATATTGATATATCTGATCACCGTATGCCGAGAAGGCCTACATTGTTTGCGTATGTTCAACAACACGTACTGTGACACGGTACCTCGGTTTAAACTGTCTCATCCGATGGTTCGAAAATCCCATTCACCTCCGCCGAGGTTTATAAACCCATGACCTCACCATCTGAAAGCGAACGCGAGACGACAGAGCCACGATAGATCTCGATATGACAGGGTATACTTATGGGAACAATTAAAGTATCAAAATGAAAAACAGAATCCCAAACGAGATGATACTGTGTGTCCGGCAGTAGTCAGCACTTCCTGTCAGCTTCCTAAGATAACCCCAGCTCGACTATCAAAACTGTTTCATGTTTATTTTTGTAATAGTACAACAGGTATGCGACACAGTACAGAAACAGCACTTTGATAAGAAAGTTTTCATCAATTTGCATGCAAGAGCATGTCACAGATTTTGAAAATGGCTCAGTACTCGCCGTCTGTATATGGTTATTATTATGAATGTTTAATTACATTTTTGAAATATTCATAACATACATGTATTTAAATATGGATTTTGACCACATGTCTACCTTGACATATCGACTCAGATAGGATTTAGACATTTCTAATGCAATAAATTATTACTTACCTTCGAATAATAGAAATTTTCTACTTTTGAAATTAATGTCTCAAGTGGTCACAGTATTTATGTGTATGCTATTAGCAAGAGACAAGTAACGATTTTCTCTGCCGTCACCTTTCTCCATAGATGCTTTTTGTAACAGGTGATATTTAGAAAA
Source organism: Pinna nobilis (assembly GCA_016161895.1). Classification (NCBI taxonomy): domain Eukaryota; kingdom Metazoa; phylum Mollusca; class Bivalvia; order Pterioida; family Pinnidae; genus Pinna; species Pinna nobilis. Next base: position 1,310 of record JACSZP010010622.1, read on the forward strand.
TCGTATATCTAACTTCTGTTATGACCTGAAAACTACAGGGCTTTTGACATATATACATTTCACAAACATTGTAAATTTATAAAAAATTTAGCGCCTATTAGATTTATTAGTGTGGAGTCATGTGCGGTGCATAAATTTACATTTTGCAGCCTAAATGTATGCTTTATCACCAGTTACATTGGCGGAACAGAGCTCGTCTGTCAGTTCGCGCCTTATCGGGAGCAGCTGGCTATTCTCGCGTCCTTTGGGTGACAACCTAATTCCCATGTCACATAAGCTATTGGCGCGCTAGAGTACATCCACCGTGTTACAACGTCGTATGGAAAAAAATAACTCACATCATGTTACAGTTCATTAACGGCAGATGGACTGATGATGACTGGCAAAGTAACATATACTTACATACGTATGACAGAGAAGAAAGAAAAATAAAACTAAAAACAATGCATAACACAATATGTAACACCAGAGACATACAATACATCTGTATTATATGTCTCTGGTAACACGTATGTACCCAAATAACACATTGTTTTAAGTGTTATTGTTAAATTTACCAGGAGGTTTGAATTACCCTTATTATTTTTCTTCAGCATATACTCTGTATACGGAAGTTTTCGCCCCGTTTTATTTTCGTCCCATTCACATTTGTTTGGCAATATTTAGTTTGTAAACATGTAAATGTAGCCGAATACATATGAACAACCTGCTCCACATTTCCAGCTACGCAACTATAAAAATGACTGTGCCGGATATAGGCGGCAGACCAAGATTTACAATCCTTTACCAGCATTCGGTCACGTCTCCGTGTAAGTGAAAGTGAGTGAGGCGTCAACATCAAAGCACCCAATACTAGACAGTTACCGGAAGTGATCAGATGCGAGTGATGTCCTCCCCAGAACCATCCATGCACAACGTTTCGAAAATGCATCTTAGTCACCAGTTGAAGCTCCATGTTAAAAGGTCTCTTTGTACCCTGGACAACTAGACACTGGATCCCCACCTAAACTACCGCCACATGTTATCTTGCTTCCTAAACTAGTAAAGCCATTGTTTAGTTAATAGATTCGTATTCATGAACAAAGCGAGATTACTCATAAATACGCAAAAGCAGATCTATTATTCAAGAACGTACGTGATACATCGTTTTGACGAATTCCTTTATAAAAATAGATACTTTCTATTTATTAGAGAGTAATGCCTTTATCTAGTCTGTAAGTACTTACCTTGAAGAGCATCATAATGGCTCAAGTCATCAGAAAAAGGTCTCAACTCAACAAAAGTTCCAGCTTCTATAAGACGATCCAGAAAAAGCATCCAGTCACCCGGTAATCAATATTTTATTCTGTTCACTATTGTGTGTTTTCCAGGTATGCGAATAGAATACCTGAAAAATGGTAAAAATCAATACACCTGTGTAGTCTTCATATAGGCTACTGATGCTGAAGAACGGTGCATCAATCCATACTGAAACATTACGTATATACGCTGTAGTCATCGGACTAGTACAGATATGTTTTGGGTTTGCGTGTGTGTATAGTAATGGGTAGGTGGGATGTTTTTGAATTTTCTTTTCAACAGCAATAAAATCATAATTTAGTATCGGATCCGGAACAATTTCTTAGTATGTTTTTTAAGACATCTGAGCAGAGGAGTGTTGCCCTATTGAATTTAAGAAATAATTTGTTTAGTTATACCCGACGAAGTAATAGGCTATACGGAAAATGTTGAAAATAGCAAAATTTTATGCAAAATGAAAGTTGATAATCATTTTAGTTACGGAAGTTAATCGCTGCATACGATCGAGTCAGATATGATCTGGAGACAGACATTACCATACTGTAACTTGGAATGTGGTTCCCAGGTAAAGAAAATGGATTTTATTTTACAATCTAGTCTAGGTGTTTCGATTCTGAAGTTGGAACTATTTATAAGCGAGGACCACTGCTTTTCAACATTTCTCGTGCCTGATTGGCAGAATTACAATCATGCACAGTAAATCGCATGCAGGTTTTTTTTTCAGGAAAGAGCGGAGTGTCAACCGTGTGGCAAAAAAAAAATCAACCCTTTTAGAGTTAGAATGAGTATGGTCAATAAACAAATACAATGTACGTAAACGATATATATGTATATGTCCATACTCCTCTGCTGACGTCTCTAGTGTCGTGCATGTTACAGAGAAATCAAGACCATGATTAAGTTGTTCATTATTTAATAAAAATGGTGCCTCCGTGGCCGAGTGGTTAGCGTGTTCGACTTCGAATCGGAGGGTCCGGGGTTCAAATCCCCACAGCGCCACTCCGCGATTGGCCGTCTCTGTCTTTCAGATGAGACAGTAAAAACCGAGGTCCCATGTCACAGTAGGTGTTGGCAGGTTAAAGAGCTCTCCCTGCTCTACGGCAATAAGTGCCGAACATGGGCAAATTTTGTCGCCTTTCACCAGCACGCGGTGACGTCTCCATATGAGTGAAATATTCTTGATTGGGACGTTGAACAACAACATTTAATGAAAATATTTGATAGTTACTACTGATATAAAATGTGTTGCTTTTGTATAGCTCTCTAGCTAGTTATACTACAACTTTTGCCTAAGCTTTGCTCTTGAACTTTTGGTCCTAGAGCTGGGAGTGTTTTTTACGTGCCAAGTATGCCTACTGTGACACGGGACCTCGGATTTTAAAGACTGGGGCAGTCAACCGCAGCGTGACTCGAATTCAAACCAATAACCTAAAGATAAGGGCCCAAATTACCAGAAATACTCAAGCTCAAATTCAATACTCAGCTCAACTTTCCCCCCTTAATTTTGAACTTAATTCAAGTAGGCTAAATTAAGTGTTACATACTTTTTAGAATGTGTAGTAATATCACATTACATGTATTTAAATATATATCAGTAGACTAGTTGTAAGTATAGGTCGTTTCCGAGATAATGTGACGGACCTTTATCGGTCATGTGATTTTCATCATCACGTGACAAAATTCTAGGCACATTTGGACAAATGGCAAGTCAAGCTCTCGACTCAAAAACTATTGCAGGACTTTTTTTTATTGAACCAGACACCCAAACCCCTTCTCAGTTTAATAAAAACAGACTTATTTAGACTAATAAAGGCCGCCTTCGATTTTAAGTGAGAGTCAGAAGAGGGTGATTCCGAAAGAGATCGAGAAATCGAAGGGACACTGATATTCAGAAAAATAACCCAATGAGTACCGACATTTTATGTGATACACTATCAGTAACAAATACTAATATGGCTTATTTTCTCGCCTTGTAACTGATTTACAGCCTAGCACAACGCAATAGTGCTTACTTTAAAATATTATTTTACGTACCCCCCTCCCCCTTACCATGATTCATTTCGCATTTACCGCTAAGAAAGTGTCGAAAATGTTTGACAGGCACGTGATCAGGTGAATAGTAATTGTTCAGGATCTAAGAAATGTCCTATTCATCAGCAATAAGCAACCAGAATTATCTTTTAAAAAAGCATTGAGTATGATACTCAAGATTTGACTTTAGTATTTGCTAGCGCTGAAATCGAGGTTTTTGAGCTGATTAATCAAATACCAAGGAGAAACACAAACTGTTACTGATATTTGAATAGTATAATGACATTAATGTAACTTTCACCCACATAGATTGTTGTTTGTTACATCAAACACGGCAAAGATATGTGCGTTACTAACTTAAAATTCTATTTAAAATGTATGACTTGTATTTCAGGACATTCAGTACTTTGATTTTTTGGCACATCGACTGCAGTGTAGCTTTTTAGTCATACTGCAGTACAGTTGTATTTTTCATCAGAAAATCTCGAGGTAAAATATATGATTTGTCAACTGTCACCGTTTTAGGTTAGTATTCTAGTATATTCTACCATTAGATCTAGCAGTGGGTCTACCGAATCAGTTCACCTCTTTCAATAGACATCCGGCCACTGCCTGGCACTGGCGCTCCAGCACTAGAGTACATCGTACATTGTCTATGGAAGATAATATATTGGTAATGTGTACCATTCTGACATGCACTTACACAAAAAAAAACCCCAAAAACGTTCCTTTACCTATTCTACAGTACGATGTTTTGTTTCCCAGCAACCATTCCTATTACTCTGTCGAATTTTCACTAGTTTTCAGTGAAATAGCGATTTCCGGTAGGCTAGGCTAAGTGCGGACGACACATTCTGTGACCTTCACCTTCATTTTCGAGGCTGGTCTAACGTTGTCTTACTAAATTTGGAACAGCGAAGGGTCTTCTTTGGGGGATTTTCTGTTGCGGCCTCAAGTCCTACAATGCTGAACAGCGGTATGGGAGCATTGTTCAAAATTCACGCTCTTAAATGCAGATCTCTAGGCTACTCTTAGGCCTACTTAATATATAGATAGATCTAGGTCTATTTATGTAGGCCCCTAATGCGTGCTCCCATCGCACAATCCCTTGCCACCAGTCTTTAAATGTATTTAAACAACTTTAAGAAGGACCTGATTAAAATGGGAACTTTTCTTACCGGCGGCGAATGCTACTGGCATGTCATTATGAAATCAGAAAAAAAAAATCAACTCAAAAGGTGAACGGATACTCATTTTCGGAACTAAATTTACGGTGAAACAAAGTCAACCCATCAAATCTAAATACATGAGTGTACAGGTAGGCCTACAATTAATCTCCATATCTTTCTGTTGCAATAAATAATGACCATGGTTATGATACAACGATGTCCCTTTTAAGATATGTACAGATTTCTTCTAGGTAATCGTTTCCCTTATCTTAGGACCCTACTATGCGTAAGTTTTCTACGTAGCAGATTATCTAAGCAATTAATGTGACTGTTTATAAAAAAAAAGTAATCATAATACATATAGGGCTAAATACACTTTGAATCAGTGTTTTGTGTGCACTACTTTTTATTCCCACGCCCAAACCGTAAGGAGAGTAGGCCCTATAACTTCCGAGAGCCCTGTTTCAGATTGGAAAACTATTTTCAATATTTACAAAATAGCATGAAAATCTCCATAGTCTAAGCATACAAAGATCAAAAGTAGACTCTTATGAGCCAATTATCACTCAAAAGGCGCAACATATTAACAGATATATTATCAAGAGAAAAATTGAAATTATAGTTTGTGCTCGACATATCATTACACTACGCGGAGATGTAGAGGAGGGGGAGGGGTTAGGAATTTTATTCAAACTATAATTTCAAAAATAACGATGACTAGCTATATTCAGCACAATTAACACATTCTATAGACAGTAGTCAAGCATCTCACTTTTCACTCAAGTTCAAAATGAACTACTATATTTCCTTGACAGAGGTAAAGAATAACATAACACATTAATGCCTACAGGACAGGGGCCTCCGTGGCCGAGTGGTTAGCGTGTTCGACTTCGAGCCGGAAAAAACCGAGGTCCCGTGTCACAGTAGGTGTTGGCACGTGAAAGAACCCCCCCTGCTCTACGGCCAGCAGTGCCGAGCACAGGCAAAATTTGTCGCCCTTCACCGGCACGTCTCCAAATGAGTGAAATTTTCTTGAGTGGGACGTTAAACAACAACACAACGCAGCAACAAACCTTCAGGACAAATATTTTGCTATAGTGGCAGAAGAATGTGCAGATATCGTATGTCCGAAAAAGACTCGTATGTCCGAAATAGAACAATTGTCATTGTGTTCTAGATTACAGGACGCAAATGGTCAAGGCACATTCAAGAAATGGTAGGAATTCATAAGCCTATTCACCATGCCGAAATAGTGTAAAGAGGTGTCGCAAATTCAGAAATAATCGTCACTTTTTTGCCTGATTAAATTCTTTCATATAAAAATGTTAAAGTTCAATCTAAAGATAAAGCTGCAAATGTGTTCTGTGTGTGTTCATAGCGGAGTTTCAGCTTTATAAAGGTATTACATTCATTGGAAAGCCCGTTTCTTTAACCTTGTAATAACATATAGCAGTGCAGAACTATGGGTTCGTAATGTAATGTCTACAGTCCCAGGGGTTGCATTTTCTTTATTTTTTGTTTGGCTCAAAACGATAAGCGTTTTTAGATGATTGGCAAAAACCATAGGCAAAGAACCAGAAGAAAGCTACAAACTTGTAAATTAAGTACGGTGGTCGCGGCCAGAAGACTTGCTTTACACGAGCTTATTGTCCATTCTGATCTCGTCTCTACACATTTTTGTGTAAAGCCTTCTTATATCTCTGATCAATAATATTGTGGATTTAGACATTTGAGTTAAATGGCATTGGAAGAGACAAAAAAGGAAATTGATCAACTCAAAGATCAACTTGTGATCAATATGAACGAGCGGTGTTGGAAGTGCATTCTGCCATGTAGGCTGAGGGCTGTTGGCAGACAACATTACAGAGAAACCATCCCATTGCCGCAAACTCCAGCTATTTGAGAGTACGCCTTTGTCATACTTTTCTTGAGAACCTTGCTGCAAGAATTGATGCAAGAGTTATAAAGCATGAGGACCAATTCGTGGCTTATTGGTTGTTTCTCTTTTCCGTGTGGACAGTCTCCACGCGGACTCATTATAAAGGATTCTCAAGGCCTATGGTTACAGTGCCAACATTATAACTCACAAGGAAGCCTTCCTGAAGAGCTTGCACACATGATGGGATATACATGTATGTACAATGGAATATGTGTGATGAAAAAACAAATAGCTAGACAAAAACTAATTTAGTCTGCCTGTGTAATTTCTCCGGCTACGTGTTTAGTTTGGAATTCAAGGGTATAAAAGCAGCTACATGAATTATCATAAATAAAAGTTTGAACATCTACCGAAAACAACGAAAAAATCGTATCGCAGATATTTTATTGAAAGTAGACGTTAACGGTAAACGTAAACTCAACTTCAAGATAAACGGGGTGACTTCTCACCTGCTTATGAAGTTTATGTCTCTCGGCTGATGCGATACACAAGGACTTGTTCTGCATATGACTAGTTTTTAAATCGCGGCAGGCATCTGAAAAACAAGTTGATTTTGATTTAAATGAATTTTATTGCGAAAAACTCAGCAAATGGATTGGACACAAGTTTTGCCAACTTATCGACGTCCGCTCCGTATATAAAGTATACAATATAGAGTGAATCGGACACATGATGGTCGAATTTATATTATTTTTTGACTGACAACAAAGAAAATGAAAAGAAAGAGGCGAATTGTAGAGATAGATGGGTTGAGGGAGGAGAGGAAGTGCAGGGGAGTGAGTTGTTAGATATTAATTATCATATGGTGGGAATGTTTCAGCATCCTGAGATTATCTTAATGTACAAATATCATAAGTTAAATCGTTTAGTTTTGCATATATATTTTTGAACTGTTTGACATAGTGAAGTGTTTTGGTCGGGATCGAGATTGGGGTCACCATTTAGTAGGGTTTCGTTTGAAATATTATCGTACCAGGTAAGTTCGTGTAGCATTTCTGCTCTATGAATATCAAAAAGGGGGCATCTAAGTAAGAAATGGGAAGAGTTTTCAACTGCAGCACCACAGTCACAGGACATTTTATTTGTTAGATTAACTCTATATAGGTCATAATTCAGTGAGCTGGCTTGATTGCGAAGTTGACAGTGGATAATGTTTACTTTCCTAGCACCATATTCGAAGAAGGAGGACTTGAGTTCTGACTTATCTCGTGTAATTAAGGAGTTTTTGAAAGATCTAAGTGTTTTACTACTCTTAATTTTACTTGGAAGGTTGTTCCATAGATTTGATGTGTTTGGAATAAAGGAGGAACTTGTGAGACTTAAACGATATGTGGGATTTTGGAAGTCCCCTCTGTTTCTAAGATTGTAATTGGAGAATTCAGAGACAGTTGGGGGAAGAAGCGACTTAAGATAGCCAGGGGCATTTCCGTGTACAATATTATAAAAAGGGATAATTTTCTGTTCAGTCGTCGCTGTTCGAGAGACTCCCAATAAAGTTCTTCGTATAACAATGACTTTTTAGTAAAGATTGGTAAACCTGTTATAATTCTTGCGGCTTCGTATTGTAGGTTTTCTGTTTTGTTAATGTTTATTTTGCCACAATTGTCCCAAACTTCACAAGCATATTCTAGAAGAGGACGTACATAGACAAGGTAGAGTTTTTCCAAATTTTTCCTACTAAGAGTGTATTTTAATTTTCTAAGTGTGGAAATATATTTAGTTGCTTTGTTTATAACTTCATTTACATGGAGATTCCATTTACCATCATTGCTTATTGTAACACCTAAGTGTTTATGTTGACTTAGTAAAGGAATATTAGAGTTTTCAAAGAGGAAATTTGGTATAAATGGTAATTCATGGTTAGAGATAATAATGGTTTCGGTTTTCTGTGGGTTGAAATTCATTAACCAGTTTTTCGACCAAGTACTTAGACGATCCAGATCATTATTAATAGTTTGTTGTATTTCATAAAGATTTTTCGAGGAGAATGCTAGGGCAGTGTCATCTGCAAAAAGTCTTGTTAGTGAAAGAAGATTGTCAGCGATATCATTTATATAAATAAGAAAAAGCAGTGGACCAAGGACCGAACCCTGAGGTACACCAGCATTTATTGAAACTTCCGAAGATTTTTCATTTCTGACAATGACGCATTCTTAAACATTCGCCTATCGGCTCTTCAAGGGTATTAAACTGCATTTATTTTGCGATGTCAGCAAGATACACATTGTCAGTCTCAATTCAAAGAGGTCAAATCATGACCTGTAACCCATGACCTCGTGATATAAATAACATCCTGGCACATCGATTCGGCCATTATTTATTTTGAGACGGCTCGATACACACGTCTAATTTTTTATTTGGCACGGTAATGTAATCTTTCTGTTTATGTAATTAATTTGTAGATATAAAAGTTTTGTGAATTATTTTGTATTTTGGTTTATTCATTTAGGCTTATCTGTTTTTCATTCTGCTAATTTAGCGACAACTTCGGGAGTCGCTGAACAGAGAGACACGTGTTGTCTATCGGTATTTAATTATTTCTCAAAACGACAACTTCGGGTGTCATTGTCAATTTTATAAACGTGTTTGGTAACATTTTTGGTAACGACAACTTCGGGAGTCGATTACTATTTATCTATTTATTTATTTACTATCTGTTTCCATAACGCCAATCTTCGAGAATTTATGCTGACACTGTTTGTTTTCAGTGGGCGTTTTCTCTAGATATTTGCACCTGTTTTTCGTGCGCCACGCTTCGGCATGGCTAGGCCTTCTGACAATATCGATGACAGAGACATTTTGTCCTGTGATTCGGAGGTGGATGACTCATTTTGTAATGAGGATTTCAATAATAAAGAGGCAAATATTGCTATGCAGC
>JACSZP010010623.1:0-11392 GCA_016161895.1 Pinna nobilis
ATATTTTCTGGCAGTGCAGAATAGTAAATCATTTTATAGAAACTTTCTTAAATTGGTTTTTTAGTAAAACTTAGTTAGCATATAGCAAAGACCTAAATGCAAAATTTAATGAAATATGGAGGTGTTGTCTCCCCTTACTTGAAGCTTGATGTTATGAAAAAAAGAAGACTATAATGTTAAAAAAAATACCAACAGAAGTGTGTTAAAACGCATGTGTATGTGAGTATGTGATGTTTTTTTGTATGAACGTTGCAATGTTGAGCATATGTTTTTGCTATTGCTTATCTAATATGAAAACAAGTATGAGAGTGTATGACTTTAATTTAAAATATGTGTAGAATATTATAATTATATGTAGTGTGTAAGTGAAAGTATTTGTCTTGTATGTCTTTGTAATGTAATAAAAGTAAGAAAAAAAAATTTAAAAAAAACCATTTAGCTTAAAGGACATGTATTTTCAGAAAGCTATTTGTCTGAGTCAATTTTCAACAAAGTTCAAACAATAAAGGCTGGTGGTTCATGCAGATTCTGACTAATACCACATTAGTATTGACTGGGCAGGTAAATCAGTTAATTAACATGCAGAATCGTACAGGTTTACAATGTAAGCAGTGTTTTGGAACTGAAGCCTGTCTTTTTATCTGATTACAATATGTACATATGGTATACTTATACAGGAATATGATCTAGATAATACAAACATGGCAGATGGTCCTATCTATTGGACAAAAAAGGTGATTTTCTGAATTTTCAATTACTTTGAAGATTCAGAGATTAGGGCACATGTACTGTCAGTGGGTACTGTTGACTTTGTGGTTGTATCTGTGCCAGTGGTGGATCTGAAATTATATAAACATTATGTCTCACTACTTTATGTTATCATTTTCTATCCAAACAGTAAAACTTCTAAGACTCAAACTTCAATTGGTCAAATTTCTCACTCTGTTGAACTTTCTCAGTGTCCCGAATTATTTCCTTATATAATCCTAAGTCAAAGCCTTGGTATGATTTGCCATCTAAAATCCATTTGTGAACGTTCTTGTAAACTTTTGTTGATGAAATAAATCAATGTAGGATAAGTCCAAGGGACATAAATCTACAGAAAATTCTTGGTTTCACTCCACAGTTTCAAATCTCCCATTGAATCCTATGTCAAATTGTCTACTGACAAATATCCACTCTTAACATATACACTCGACCCATTTATATACAAGAGCTCATCAGAGGAGAAATGTTGTACTGATTTCTCAATGAAAAATAAAGGGGTGTTTCCTAATTAACTTTTTTGCAAATTATTGTTATCAAGAAATCATGTGCTTACCATCATGACTGTTTTATTTAGTATGGGGATTCACCCTGCCACTTTACCTAGTACTCTTGCACCATATCACAACTCCAAACTATACATTCCCTGACATATCTTTTCAAATTCTACTGAAATCCAGATTTCTAAATGATTTTTTACCTCTCACATAGCTTACGCACATCAATTTTCACTCCACTTTGATTAAATTCAAGCATTTTTGCTATTCACAATGCACTCTTTAGACACGAACTACAAGGCCACAAAAACTAGATGTACATGTAGCAGGATAAATACAATCTATCACCGTTTTGTACCAAGACACAGAAATCTCACTCAAATATCAAACATTTGGAATCCACGACGAAGCTTGCCAAGTGGTGATTGATTATTTTTCTCTCACCGTCAAATAAAGTATTTTATAAGTTAGAAATAAATGTGCAACACTGCATTCAAGCAGATGGGAGGGAGGGGGGCTCTGTTGCTGAGTGGTTAGCGTGTTCAACTTCGAATCGCAGGGTCCTATGTTTGAATCTGCACAGCGCCTCCCTGCAGTTGTCTGTCTTCGTCTTTTGGATGAGACAGTAAAAACCGAGGTCCCGTGTCACAGTAGATATTGGCATGTTAAAGAGCCCTCCCTGCTCTATAGCCACCAGAGTAAACATTCAGTGTGATAACCTTAACTGTTACCAGGGTTATACTTTGAAGTAGAATTACAGCCACTACCGACATTATCTGAAAATATCATGCAGCTGTCACTGACATTAAAAGCATTAGTGCATAGACAAGAGGCCCATTGGATCACATCGCTCACCTGAATATTTCACAGAGATGCAGAAATTTTTTATTTACATGTGTCTCTATTGAAAGGTATTGACAAAGACAAATCTCTCATCTGTTAAATTTTGGACCCTTATTGTGGCCCTACCTTGATCCCAGAGGTCTGCATTTGTACAAACTTGAATCTACACTAAATAATGATGCTATAATATTAATTTGATAAATTGTACACCAGCTTATCTTGATTTTCCTATATAAACCTAAAATTTGGCCCCTTTGAAGCCCCTTCTTGACCCCCGCAGCTACCATTTGAATATATTTGAATGTACACTTTATAATGATGCTCCCATATAAACTCAATAAATTTTACACTAACTGTTCTTGAAAAGAAAATATTCAAATAAATTTTGCTACATCAACCTATGTTAAACTTTGGGCCATTATTGTGGCCCCCTCTTGACCCTGGTGGCCAACAATTGAACAAACTTGAATCTATACTATACAATGATGCTTCTATATTGATTTGATTAATTGTACACTTGCTGTTCTTGAGGAGAAAATTTTGAAAGATATTTTCCTATATCAACCTATGTTAAACTTTGCGCCTCTATTGGGCCCTATCTTGACCCTGGCAGCTACCATTTGAACAAACTTGAATCTACACTACATAATGATGCTCCCAGAATAATTTGATATATTTTAAACTTGCTATTCTTGAGAAGAAGATTTTTACAGATATTTTGCTGTGTAAACCTATGTTATACTTTGGACCAAATCTTGGCCCTGGCAGCCACCATTTGAATAAACTTAAATCTACACCCTATCAGGATGCTCCTATTTTCATTTGATAATTTTTACACTTGCTGTTCTGGAGAAGACGATTTTTAAAGACATTTTCCTTTATAAACCTATGTTAAACTTTGGGCCCCTATTGTGGCCCCATCTTGACCCCAGCGGCCACCATTTGAATAATCTTGAATCTACACTCTATCAGGATGCTTCTACATAAGTTTATTGATTTTTGGTCAAATGGTTCGGGAGAAGAAGATTTTTTAAGACACCCACCCAATTTTTCATGTTTCTTAATTATCTCCCCTTTGATAAGGGTCTGGGGGTCGTATTCACTAAGAGTTGTAAGTACAACTCCTACGCTTAAGTGCAACTCCTAGAGTTAGGAGATATTCACAAAAAACTTGGACTTGCACTTAAGTGTGGTAGCTGTGCTGTGGGTCTGTCAGAAATAAGCTTATAATGACTCGAAATACCTGATATTGACTGTTCGGTATGTTACAAACATCACACTCGTTGAGGATACGCCTTACAAAATAGGAATTATGTCATTCCACAGTCGATGAACAATCAAATTTTGATGCAAAAACTGGCTACTTTTCGCATTTAATGGCCACTTGAATGGACTAAAATGGTGTTATGACCTGTTTATCTAAAATTATGACGTGTAAGCACAGGCTGCTGACGCAAAGTAGGTATGCAAGCTTCAGTTTAAGGATTAAAATTGTTTCATTGTAACACATTACTCCTACTGGTTTTTTGTCGCTAGAAAAAAGAACAGCAATGTCCATTCAAAATGCAATGGGCCTAAATCTATGTATTTTTCATGGACAGTTTCAGTCACTGGCACTTATTTCTAAAAGTCGGGGTGGGGCGAGAATCGCTTTAGGGAATTCGACACCCCCCCCCTCCCCATGAGTATTTCAACCCTGCTAAGTTTCATCAAAATCCCTTCAGTGGTTCTGAAGAAGTCGGAAATGTGAAAAGTTTACGGATGGACGACGGACGGTGTGCTGTGACTATAGCTCTCTTGAGCCTTTGGCTCAGGTGAACTAAAAAATAATAAAAAAATAAAAATAAAAAGTGTGCGACCAGACTTACAACTACTTTTGTGAATATATCCTGACTGAAGACATAAGTGTTGTCATAAGTTTACGACTTTTTGAATAAGGCCCCTTACCCTTCATTTGGACAAACTTGAATTTCCTTCACCCAAAGATGCTTTGTGCCAAGTTTGGTTGAAATTGGCCAAGTGGTTCTTAAGAAGAAGTCAAAAGCGTTTAAAGTTTACAAAGGGACGGACGAACAGATGAGCGGATGACAGACAAATGTGATCAGAAAAACTCGCTTGAACCTTCTTTTCAGGTGAGCTAAAACAAAGTGAAAATGACACAAAAGTAGGCCGGTAATCCCTTCAACAAACAGGCTCAGAAAACAAGGGGCCAAATGGGCATATATTGCTTATCTTTGCAATATGAGCATAAGAAGAGCACAAAGACATCTACTGATGACAAAAAATATTAATGTCCAAAACAATGTCAAAAATGCATCAAAATTTCTTTCAAATGGAACCAATATAAACACAACTTTTTCATACATCCTTCTAGTTCACTCAGATGCATTCAGTTTTTCACACTATACATCAGAAGAGGAAATTTCTCAAAGCAGGGAACCCACCCGAACCAATTTGACGCCACCCCTTTTCCACCCTGGGTGGATCCATAAAAAAACAACAGCACTTGTTGGGGACCATTAGTACTTCAACCCTGCCAAGTTTTATCAAAATCCCAACAACAATTTTGAAAAAGAAGTCAAAACTGTGAACACATTTTTGAATTTTCAAATTTAAAAACTTGAATTTCAGCAATTTTCAAAAGAATGTATTTGAAATCCTTATCTAAGAACATTTTTAGCATTTGATCAAGCAAACAGATGAAATCAGGGCAAATCTGTGATAGTTTTGGTTGAAAATTACTAAAAATGACAAAGTTAAAAAAAAAACCAACAAAAAAGGCAAGAATTTCCCATTCATGAAATCTATTTAGGAAATTTTTATCTTTCATATCACATCATAAGATTTAAACATTCACATCATAATTCTTAAGATGACATTTCATGTCATCATAAGACAATATGGTGTCATATAAACTGTGGCGTAATAGCGAGCGCAGCGCAGCGGCGCAAAGCGCCGCTCGCGAAGCGAGCTTTTATGGCAATACGTGTGGATAAGTGCAAATAGGTCAAATCTTTACATACTTTGAGCGAAAAAGCTTTCGTCCACCAGTCCCGGAGCAGGTTCGCAAAGAATATGGCATTTTTCTCGAGAAAGTCGAAAACAAAAATTGAGAATATTCTGCACTCAGAAACAGATTTTTAAAAAATATTTCCGACCAGATTCAGTGCACATTGACTGCAAAATTCTTTTTTTACTTCGATATTTAGAGCAGACGCCATTTTCTATCCCATAAATCTCGATGGCGATACGTCATGGACACGTATAGTGATGACGTACGGCTTGACTGTGTTCTCCGAGTGTATGACGTGCGCAAAGAGTGAGTACAGTCAGTACGTAAAGAGAGAGGTAGGCGTAGATCTTGAGATTCTGTTTTAAATTAACAATATACATGTAAAAATTGAATTGTTCACTGTAACGCGAACACGTTTTTTTTTTCAAAAATAAGATTGCAGCTATATTTTGGAATGTGAATCACTAAATACAAATGTGTCGCATCATTGTTTGAAAACCGTGCTGCCGAACCGCATGTCTCACATACACCGGGTGAAATGGGCATTGCTGTATGCAGAGACATATAATACATCTGTATTATATTCCTTTGCTGTATGTAAATTAGGCCTTCTCGCTCGAATAATGAAATCAATACGTAATTTCAAATGTAAATGTTGCCTCTAGTACGACTTAATAAAAAATTGTCTGATATATACACCACCATTTATAACGGTGTTTTATACTCGTCATAAACAAAATTAGTGCAAAAAACGAAACAAAAGAAGGGGGGATGGAATATTGAAATACGTATAAAAATGGGAACATTGCATTCAGTCGTAGTTATTTTCAATTCACTGTTCATCAAGTGGGCTTACAAGAAGTAATCTTTTTTTTTTATGTATAAATCCCGAAAAGACTGACTGATGTTTACCTTCAAGGATACACGTGTATTTAGAAACTCAACTGCTTAGGCCTATACATGTAAATATGCTGGGCCATACTGTGTTTTTCATTTTCTTGAAATAATATCATTTATCTAGGCAAAAAAACGTCTAAAATTAAGAAAGCCCTTCATCTTAAAAAAAAGGAAGGATAAACAAAAAAAATCCGATGGCACCTGCGCACAACAATCAGATGATTTTACCTAATTCACCTGTTGTATCCCTCGTGGCAAAAGCAAGGACAGTAATCAACTCATTCTGCCTTTCTGAATCCTGTGAATCAAATGTTGAAATAATGGTACCGAAATGTTCAAAACACCATTACCATCACACCAGTGATCATTCATACTGCATTCCTAAATAAGATGATAGTTGATGATACTGAAAATTCCAACAATTTCTTGTTTTTTATTAGCCATGATCTTGCTACGAACATTATGTACTGTAGATTGATTTGCCCATTTGAAGAAATTTGGAAATTAAACTGAATGAACTCCGCAGAAAATTAACTCGTCTTGATGGGTATTTTTCCTAGTCCCGAAGGACTATTAGTCTCCATAACCAATTCACTCAACTGACCATTTAACAACTTTTACGTGAATATTATGCACCAACCTAGAAGGGGGTTGGAGCCCACAAGAATGTGTCACAGTGCAGTATATAAAATCATGAATTATAAACAATTGTAGTTACTGAATTTTAGTTTTACTTGACATATTTTCCACCCCCCCCTAAAAAAAACTGGATCCGCACCTGAATATTTTTTGATAATCCGTGTGGCTCCACTGATGATCATACGTGCTAAGTCCCTCATAAATAGGGAGACTCCCTTTAATTTCTTGCGAAAAATATGCATGTCTCCCCTATGGAAAACTTAATTTTTCCAAGAAGTTCTTATCAAATTATAGTCTCCCCAATAAAACTAAGAAAAAACCTCCCATAGAAATTTTTCAACCTTGACAAGTCTGCATGCTAGCCTTTAATTGTCTGGCCGTGAGCTAAACCCGCTCTACGGAGGAATCTGGATATTCTAGTTCTTACTATGAGACAGTCAAAACCAAGGACACGTATGCGTGTCACGTACAGAAGTTGCACGGCATCTCTCAAATCGGTCTGACCAATGAGGTTGTCTTCTTAGTGAGTTTGAAATAGTCTAGGCTGCATGTAGATATCCTAGCCGATTTTGGTGGTCTCTATTGTGAGGTGGTCTCATTAGTGTAGTAGGCCTACTCTTTTATAGGTGAGGTTCCACTGTATATGATTTTTTTTTCATTGAGATTATTGAGTGGGATATATTCAACTACAAAACAATCGACCAGTCAACTGAATACATCTTTATTTGATTGATAAGCCCCTCCAGGGCCGTATGAATTGCACTGAGACTGGAAACACCCCCCTCCATAATATCAGGAGAGAGAAAGGGGGGGGGGGGGCTAAAACTGCGCTGGCATTCAAGGCTTTGCCTTAGTTCATATTAAAGGCAATGCATAAATACGATAAAATAAAATAGTGAGCTAGAAACGGTCTGATTCAGTTCATAATCGGAAAATAAAATCTTCCATTTTGCTAAAAATTATTTGCATGTCCAAAATGGTGACAGAGCCCAGTAATGTCTTAACTAAAAGATCTTATTCTATGTAATTTTTATTAATACAGGTTTGAGAGAAAAGTAATCACTTACATGTGCCAATGAAAATAAGGTTGCAAAACATTGTAAAACACTGTGAATATCCGTCGGTTTTACAATTTCTTTTTCAACCCCTGGGAAGAATAACCTTATGCTTCATGGGAACAATACAGTCAAAGCTGTTTTAAGAGATCATCTAAGGGAAGGAGCAAATAGGGTCACATATGGCAGGTGGTCTCTTAATTCAGGTGATTTATATAGGAAAAAGCCAATTTCGGAACCATTCATTTAGGTCACATTAGACAGGTTTTCCTTAAGTTCAGTGGGTCGCTAAGGCAGGTTAGACTGTATTTGTTTTAAAGAGTCATATAAATGCACATCTGACATACAAAGTACAAACTAAGCATTACCCAGTGTTGCTTCCCTCTGCACAATCTCTGCATGTACTTGGTTGCTCTGTTGGTCTGTAATGAAAACGAAATCAATTTGAGCTTTACCAAAAAAAAAAAGAACCGGTAAGGATTATTATCATAATATTAACCACTTCAGTGGGTATTATAACGTAATGTTATCTTTATCTTTATTGCGTAACTAATGTTGCAAAATATACATTTTAATGATGAATATACTTGTCATACGCATTCAGGAAAAGTTAATGTCAAGACAGATATATCCGTCATATGCACTGAAGTGGTTCATTAATCATACAGTAACATCCTTAAACACCTGGGGTGTGAAGGAAGTATAAGGAACGTGTGAGTGGTCAACAGAAAATGTTAACCTCTCTGTGACACCTGACTTGAGTTATGAAGGAGGTACAAGGAAGGTGTGACTGGTCAACAGAAATGCTATCTCCACTATGACACCTGAGTGAAATTCAAAATTTTCAGATGTCCATGTTAATTCAGTATCCTCTTAAGACCTGGTGAAAGTTATGTCTACAGACTCTGACAACGACAACAATGACGTCAATCCAGGGTATGGCAATAAATAGCTTTTCAGACTTTTGTTGTTGTTGTTGTTGTTGCTGTGTTGTTTAACGTCCCACTCAAGAATATTTCACTCATATGGAGACGTCACTATGTGCCGGTGAAGGGCAACAAGTTACCTGTGCTCGGCACTGCTGGCCGTAGAGCAGGGAAGGTTCTTTAACGTGGCAACACATACTGTGAAACAGGACCTCGGTTTTTACTGTGTCATCCAAAAGACAGGTCAGACTTTGGTAAATGAATAGATCAGTTGTTAATTTGATGTTAATTTATTTCCATCAACTGCATATGATTCAGTTTTGTGTATAAATACTGGTTATTACATATTCTACACTGACTCAGCATTGCTCCAATCTCCTTTACTCCCTAATAGACAAATTTGCTTTGTATTATGTATGTTGCATACTTACGACTCCGTGATGTAAAGTGAACTATTAAGACATGCTGGATCTACAATAGGAATAGACAACGCATTAGTATAATGTTGGAAGCATCAAATTCTGGGCTAATCTTAGACTGTTGACTGATTGTTGGTCTAAGCTCAAAGTTTATTCATTTTGAGCAGTAAATAGGCCGCTCTATAACAATCTAAAGAGTTGTCACATGACAACAGAGCTCTCTATAGGTAGGGTATGAAAAATAGGGTCAAATTTTCTAAAAAGAGGTCAAGGTCCAAGGTCAATATAAGTAGGTCAAAAGTCACAACCTTGACTGAAAAGCCTAATCAAGAGGAATAAAAAGGAAACATCAGAACGGTATCATTCCCAGGTTAAACTTTTGTCCAATGAGCTGGGGAGGGGGACAGACAACAATGACAACAACCCTGAGGGTATTGCACTAGCACTCTGGACTTTTGGCTCGCAAGCTAAACAAGCAATTGTACAAATTGTTTTTCATGACTTTTTGATTAGGTCAATTCATGTGTAGCATCCTTAACTTTGCACATGCAGGTCATCTTATATCTATTCTAAAACTTGTTAATGTATTCTTCTAATTACATGCACATGTAGTACATCTCATTAAACTTAGTTAGATAGTTAAGAAGTCTTATTGTTATTTGAAATGGTCACATAATTTATGGATCACCCTGTACTACATTGTATACCCTATTTAACATAACATTGAATCAAGCTAAAGTGAATGAAAGAAAAGACCAATGTTGTGTTTCATATGAGCATC
Source organism: Pinna nobilis (assembly GCA_016161895.1). NCBI lineage: Eukaryota > Metazoa > Mollusca > Bivalvia > Pterioida > Pinnidae > Pinna > Pinna nobilis. The sequence goes on from JACSZP010010623.1 coordinate 9,836, forward strand.
ATATACTATATTACCTAAGACTAGTGCTATGGTATTTTCAAATGCTCGGTTGTCTCTGGTGGCTCATTAGACCAAAACTCTTATAATTACAAACCATATTATAACCATTACTTTGTCTTGAGTCTACAGTCCAGACAATAATAAAATGAGATTCACACTTTTCATGGTTCCAAATAAGCAATGTACCAAAGGTTCATACAAAAAATTATAATGCACTTACATTTGTACACCTCGTATGACTTATATTGTCCTCTGGGGCACAACTCATTTCCAATGCAGGCAAAATCATTTATCCCATTGCGCTGTTCCAAGTATTGCGGGCAACGCCCTGGAATTGAAAGTAAGTAAGGACACAACTTTAACACACTTATCCTTCTGCTACAGAACCAAGTGATAAGCAATCATCAAAACATTTATTGATTAACTCTATGTTCCCTTCACGTTTTGTCAAATCTTCATTCTAAAACCTGATATTTGCCAAAAAAAAAAAGAAATTTGAAGATACCAAAATAAAAAAAAAATTGACAACACTATGGCCAAAGCAAAAGGAGACAATACTACAAATACTTATCGACACATCAACAATTAAAACTAACTCAAAACGTAAAACTAACTAGAGGCTCTAAAGAGCCTGAAATCCTCATCGGGCAAGCCTAAGACCAGCTGAAGTTTTTTACACACTTCTGCAATTTTTCCAAGGACAAATCAAGAACAGTTTCATTATTAATTTGGCTTCTTGTTTCTGACAAGATTTTTTGAAAACTATTTTTTGCATATATACAATGTACATGCACACCTAATTTGCATAAAACTGTAAGGACTGAATACAATTCAAAGTTCATTAAAAACCTGTCTTATATATTGAATTTTTAATATTTGAAGTTCTAAATACATGTACATTGTGCTTATTATGAAGATGTTCTGACTTAAGTACATGCATTCATAGCCTTTAGTAGATTTTTTTTTATTTTTTGCAATGGTGGCCATCTTGGATGATGAGAGGGGATGTCAAAACTCAATTTTGAAAGGGGACCATCTAAGGACTAATCGGGCAAACTTTCATTGTAATTGGGCTTCTTGTTTCTGACACAAAGATCTTTGAATTTTTTTTTTTTGCATATTTATGCCTAATTTGCATAAATGTTTGAACTAACAAAAGTATAAGGTTCATTCAAAAACCCGTAAGATAAATTATAGGTCTAATAAGTGCAGTTTCACACACTAGTTTGAAGACACTGACTCTAAAAAAAGAAGTTATAGCAATTTGAAGAAATGTTTATATTTAGTAATGGCAGCCATCCTGTATGGTGGGGGGGGGGTTAGACAACATTTTGAAAGGGAACCGCCTTAGGACCAATCAGGTCAAGTTTGGCTCAAAATGCCCCTGTGGTTTTGGAGGAGAAGATTTTGTAATTAAGTTAACGCCGAGTCGTCGACGAACATTAGGTGATGGCAAAAGCTCACCTGCCCCAAAGGAGCTAAAAAGTAGGGTGACATGAACTCCACTAAAAACAGGGGATGAGTTCAAGTGCTTTGGAATAAGCAAATCCTGCTCCA
>JACSZP010010626.1:0-10825 GCA_016161895.1 Pinna nobilis
CCAATGAAAATAGAAGAAACAGTCATGTTATACAAATGTATACTTATAACGCCTCAGCCAATTAAGATGGAAGAAATAGTCATGTTATATACTTATAACGCTTCAACCAATGAAAATAGAAGAAACAGTCATGTTATATACTTATGACGCTTCAACCAATGAAAATAGAAGAAATAGTCATGTTATATACTTATGATGCCTCAACCAATGAAAATGGAAGAAACAGTCATGTTATACATATACTTATGACACTTCAACCAATGAAAATGGAAGAAACAGTCATGTTATATACTTATGATGCTTCAACCAATGAAAATGAAAGAAATAGTTACTCTATGTACTAAAGACGCTTTAACCAATGCAATTGTAAAAAATTGTCACGTGATGCAACAATGAGGCTTTTTCCAAGAAAAATGGAAGAAATAGTCATTTTTTTGTACTAATGTAACATAAACCAATGAACATGGAAGCAATAGTTGCGTTATGCACTACTGACGCCTTCACCAATGGAAATGTAAGAAATTGTCACGTGATGTATCAATGAAGCTTTTACTAATGGAAATTGAAGAAGTAGGAAATTTATACAATTAACGATGATGTTTCTTATTGTACATGAAGACTATCAACCCGGGGCTTATTTTTCTAACAGTGAAATGGCCATTGGTCAGAACAATGCCTTTTCGTAAAAGGTGTAACATTGACTCTTATATTAAACGTCACTTAACGTCGTTTTCTGCCACCGATTTTCGTAACCAAGAATGTAGCTAAATCCAGAGAATTGTTTCAACTTACAGTAATGAAACAATTATGGTTGTAACACATGTACGTGTACAATATTGCATTTCAGTTTCAAGTAAAGAACATAATATAGTTTAATTTTACCAAATACATGTATATTGCAGATGGAGAAAACTTATGCAGAGAGAGAATGTGTTACAGTCAGTGTTGGTTTAAGGTCAAGGGCGTTCGGGTATTGTAACAGTTGAATTGTAGAGGACAAGTGTAATATCAGAAGACAAGAATCTCGGATGTAATAACTTAAGGTGGAAACATATCACTCAAAGCTCATCTGTCCTTTGAGGCGTTTATTTGAACGCAGTGCAAGGAAGGAAGTGAGACTGTTTTCCAACGTAACATCGATGCCACGATCATAAAACATTGATCTTAGGTTAAAAGAAATACATTTTACGCCTGTAAGGCGTGAATACTTTGTTAGATTCTCTTGATTCTTTTGAAATGAGGTATATTCTGGTACTTGTTACTGATATTCAGATGTATGTGTTAGTTCCTAACGAACAAGAAGTCATCATGTCTACTTCACTAGCTAAACGCACCTTCACGCAAAAGAGCTATACAAAGGGAAAGCATCTAAAATCGTCGTATAGCATAGAAAATATGCTCCTATACCGTAACACATATTGACTTTACGCGTGAGATGATATTTTTTTCTTACATGTATTAGCTACAATTTCCTTTTGCATCGAAACCATACAAAGTGTGTTACTTTAGTATAGTATGATCATCGCTGCCTACCCCGGATCCAAGGCTATAGCAAGAACAGATAAATGATTAAAAAAAATTAACGTTTAAACGTCCCCCTTTCAGAGACGCAACCAAATGAAATTGCAAGACTTTAATTGTTGGCTTATGTTCGGTATTTACAGGGTTGAAGCAGTGAAGGGTCTTAGCCGGTCTCCTTAAACCTACACTGGTTTTCAAGATGCCATCAGATTAATCCGCAACTCGCTCCTGGTGAAGCAACGGTAACATTTGCCGCCTATCTGAATTTGTCGCTTTTTTTTATTCGAACCAGGACCGCTAACTAATTAGTCATTTTAAATGCCTTGACCTCAGAAAATGTACTCCCATTTGAATAATCCGCAATACGCTCCAAATGTAGCAACGGTTACTATTACCGCTATCTGAATTTTGTCGCCGGTCGGATTCCAACCCATGACCTCTGCCTATGTCAACTTCTCTTAATTCTGACAAAATAGCTATAGGGTTTAACTTAACTTCATTTATGATTATCTTTGACGCTTTCAGAATTGGTCAAGTGATTGGTCCCTACAGGTTGAGAGAAAAAAAAATCAATTTTCAGAAATAAGCAATTTCTTGTTCTCAAAATGGACACTTATTACCGGAATTCCCTCTGTTCGGTTGTATACTGTTCCTTTTTATTTGTTAACAACAGCACACATTCTCGACTGTTCACTTTTATGGATTATATTAAGTCAACGGTCAAACCTTTCCTCCCGGAAGCAGATGTTTAGCCAAGACTTTTCTGACAATTTGAGTTAGTATCGTTTTGAAAAGCTTTAAATCTAATCACATTCTTTTCCTATTGACTAGAGGCATTTTCCCACGACTCAGCAACAACAGTTTACATTCCGATACTCACAAGGCAATTCCACTGATAAGGAATACGCGAGACAGGTTTTATAAAGACAGTGAAATAAAGCCTCTTATCGGCGACTTTGTTTGCGTAGTCATCCAAGCGTTTGATACTCTCGTAGGGGGTGGAGTTTTCCCACACTCGTCTGGATGCGTTTTAAAATCACTGTGGCACGTGTCTTCAATTCTAAACAAATGTTAAATTTTTTGACTGACATTCCGTTGCTTGAACTGATACAACCACCTGCTGCTATCCAATCAAATTCCTTCAGGCACGAGACCCTAACCCTTGAACTCCAAATGAGACATTTTGATTGGCAGTCTGCAATGGATTTCAACCGTGGGAAAGGCTACGAATTCCGTTGCATATCAAATTAGACACATGCCATGGACTATATATACCGGCTTGTCAACAAATTTTGATACACATAAAATCACGGTTAAACAGGTAACAACATTAACTTTGTGAATCTGACGAATATGTCGGCTGATACTATGGAGCATCTTATGACAAAGGAACGCAAAGCGTCTCTGCGAAAGGTAAATATAATTTTCTTCCTGGAATTTAATTAAATTTCATTTTGCGTATGATGCAAAGGGGTTTTTAAAGTATTAAATTCGTAATACCTTTTAATTACGGAATGAAAACTCTTGTGGTTTTTTTTGTTCACACAAGTTTATGAGCATTTAATAGTGGTAATTTAATTTCAGTTTTGCCTCTAAAATAGAACTGCTTTCAAATATAATATCACATGTATATACCCTGGTTTGTTTGAGGTGTAGTATTTATTTTTTCGTTTTAATTTTTTTCAGAGTAATAAACCTATTATGGAGAAACGAAGACGAGCGAGGATTAACTCATGCCTTGCACAGCTGAAGACACTAGTACTAGAAGCAATGAGAAAAGATGTAAGTATATAAACATTTGATTGTTCTGATATTATAAAATTAGGCCAGCAATTATTCAGCAAGTTTGGAGCTGTGGAAATTATAGCTCGTTTGTCATATGACAACAATAAACGGGTGTACTGGATGATAACATGTCTTGATAGCTGATATCGCCCTGTTTATTTTGATATCACTCGATCGTGACTTATCATTTATCCCTTGCGGAGTTATTTGCATGGGGTATTACATGGAAATATGTACTTGTTAAATACAGATAGCTATCTTATTGTCATATTCAATAATACTTTGTTTGAGATTTGTACGGCAAAACGGATTTGGCAAATGTATCTTTACATCGGACTACCTTGGTCTCAAATTACTTATCTTTTATGTCGCGTGGGGCCTTCAACGGATCTAAAGTGCTCGTCATTGCTGCATGATTCGACAAATTCCACATCGTCAATTTATTTCTGATTTATTAATCTCGCACGGATCCGATAACCTATGTCAAAAAGGGTCCACTGATTGTAATGAAACTTGGTCTCATGTTGACAACGTGGCGCAATACTGAATTGATTATAGATAAATCTCTTTTGTCAGTTTTTTTTTTACATAATTCGTGCCCCAATAGAAACAAATAAATAACTTATGTGTATTGATCATATTTGCTGACTAATTCATTTCTAATATGAATTCTACTTTTGCCATTACAGAGTTCACAATATTCCAAACTAGAGAAAGCAGATATTCTGGAGATGACAGTTAAACATTTAAGAAGTTTACAGCGACAACAAATGGTTTCAGCAATTGCAAACGATCCAAACGTGGTGACAAAATACCGAGCTGGATTCCATGAGTGCGCAAACGAAGTGGTGCGATATTTGGGGTCAGCACAAAATGTTGACCCGGAAGTGAAATCAAGACTCGTTGGTCATTTGTCAACATGTCTACAATCTCCGAATGGTGTGAACCAAAACATCAACCCGACAACGTGTCCTGTTCAAGTTCAACCGAATCAACAGGTTACACAGCAGAACCACCTACAACCATTACGTGTTCAAATTCCACAAAACATGAACAATTTATCATCATCTGTGAACTCGGACAATTTACTTATGACCGGAAATTCACAGCAGACGACACCAGTGACGCACGTGCAGTCACCGAGCCAGTATAACACAACACGTACGACTCCCGTCGAAAAACCTACAACACATATCACAGGACAATTCCAAATTCTTCCTGGTAACTTATACAATGGACCTGTGGCCGTTTACGTTGGTCACGTGAATCAGAATCAACAAAGTTCACCGCAGTCTGCTTTACCAGTGTTTACTCTTCAAGTGCCCAAACAACAAGGGGACAATGTTGACAATTTACGCGCCTCTCCTGTATCCAGAAACAAAGAAAATACGAATTTCTCTAAAAGTGACAGTGAATTATACAAAATGAAATCTGCGCATATGCAGAGTTTTCAACATGAACTTATTTCCTGTAAAAATGTGAACGAATTCTCAGAAAAGTTATGGCGTCCTTGGTAACTGTTCGCGTTGAGAATGGATTGTATTGTTATTTTTCTTCTTTGACTCTAAGACGAAATGTGCTAAATGGCAGTGATATAGGACTTTACAAAAGTGCTACTTAACCAAAATGTTTTAAACAACATCGTTGTGATTTATTACATATATTTTATTAAATGATCATTAAATATTTGTTACAAATTTATTCATGAGTTTTCTTCATTTCTCTGGCCCTGTTGAATATTCAATTGGTAATTCACAACATATGAGTAATAGAGAGTTTAGTTATCTCATCTTTGTTCACATGATTGTTAATTCATCGTTTTCATAGCAAGTCGAGCCATGGCTACTTCGAATTTTGGTTGGTCGACATACTAGAGGTACGATTTGTTCAACTCTGGACGAGAATCACCATCATTTAGGATCCTTAAAAATAGAGATCTTTTTACAAAGAATTTGAAGGTACAATTATTGCCTTCATTCCAAACGTTGAGTCACCCAAATTCATCTCTCTCTCTCTCTCTCCCTCTCTCTCTCTCTCTCTCTCTCTCTCTCTCTCTCTCTCACACACACATACAATTTACAAATATATATCATAAGTGTACATGTAGGTTACATGTAGAATACTCGAGTATTTTCAACACCATCAACGGTCATCTATACTGTATAAATTTACAGACATTTTGACTAAAAGTTTTCATCTTTTGGAATCCTACTGCCCTAGCTAAGATTACAGAGTCTATTCTGAAGTGGTACGTTTTACAACAATGCAATCAAGATTAAAGTGTCTTGATATTTTGAAATGATCGAAACTGACGAATTTGTGCCGTACAAGGGAAGTAACTCTCAGATAATTGCTGATAACTTGTTGACGCCGCACGTGGCTGTGATATGAGTAACAGTACCATATCGCTGATTGCTGACACGTTTTAGAGTTAGTAAAGGTCAGAATTGATGTATGTTTCCGTTTTATCAAATGAACTTTCCAAATACGTTGTCTTGTTAATATAATGTATCAAAAAATCGCGAAATTTGGTAAAAATTTCTTAAAAACGAACGGGAAAAAAGTATTTTTGTATATTTCATTTTAGTCCCTCACTACGTTTACAACTATCAGAGCAGTTCATCAAAATTTNNGATACAACAGAAACCCCAACATCGATTATGGCCTACTTGAAATAGAAAGAAAAAACAATGGTCTTCCGCAAGTTGTTGTGCTGTTGTTTAACGTTCCATTCAAGAATCTTTCACTCATATGGATACGTCACCGTGTGCCAGTGAAGGGAGATAAATTTTGCCTATGCTCAGCAGTAATGGCCGTAGAGCAGGGAAGGTTGCCAACACCTACTGTGACACAGGACCCCGGTTTTTACTGTCTCGTTTTCCGCAAGTAATCTTGATAATATAAAATTTGTTGCAGGAAAGAAGTGAGTTTTCAAAAGTCAAACCGAAATTATCGCTACCGTTTGAATTCCTGGAGTTCTACTTCTGTATTTGTTTTAAGTGTTGGAGTCGACATGACTTAGTGGTTCGCGTGTTCGCCTTCCGATCGTGAGGTCATGGGTTAGAATCCGGGTAACAGGGCGACTAACTTTATATTTCTGTATGACGAGACAGTAAAAACCGAGGTCTCATGCAACAGTGGGTGTCGACATGTGATATCAAGAACCCTCCCTGCTTGCTCTACGGCCATAAGTGCCGAGCATAGGCTTAATCTGTCGCCCTACACCGTCACACGGTGACGTCTCTATAATTAGGTAAAAGGTTCTTGATTGAGACATTAAGCAACAACACAACCAACCAACCATATATTGTAGGTGGTGCAAGTTATCTGACCAACCTTTAACAACAAACTATTTGTTTAACTACAGGACTACTTGTTGTCTACGAGTCCCAGAGTTGTGTATATGCTCCAGAAACACAGTTTTTGGGGCATGTGCTTTTTGTCTGTCCGTCTATCTTTCTGTTTGTCCTGAAAAACTGTAACATTGGCCATGACGTCTGAATTGTACGTGATAGGACTTTTACATAGAAATTTCCACATGTGTATTCCTTGTGACAAGACCATTCTGGCAGTACCATAGTACCGTTGAAAATCATAACTTTAAAATTGGTCATAACTTTTGGATGAGAAGTGATTGGTATTTCATATGTGACATGTTTATAAGTGCAAGGAGAGGGTACCATTACAAAAGGAGGACGATGTCTCTAGGTGGGGAGTTGGGGTTGTTACTTATGGAGGGTACGGAGGTTCAAACCCGTTAGCCCCATGCTGCGGACTCCCACCCAGTATCGTAGATCTGGACCTCGAACACTCTATTCAAAATGCTTCGCCTACCACTTAACGTTTGGAATGAATAAGACCGTTGTATTATTACGTACAATTGTATGTGATTTATTGAATAAGATATTATCTACAGACGATAGATCGATCGTTGACGGGAGGTTGAAGTTATATCTACAACGGCACGCTCTTGTCTCGTGCAAGTGACGCCTTTGAAATAGATATGGCAACTTGCCATAATTAATTCAACCATTATTTTTTTTTTTCTCACAATAATATTTGTCTTGGTTTTCAATGTATAAAATTGTACTTATATGTATTTAAATTTGTATTTTTATTCAAATTTGGATTGTTCGTGGCATAAGCGTAGGGTGTTGTAGTGCGTGCAGTACAGTGACCGGCGAAAACGCAACAAAATCGAAAATTTGCATTATAGTAGAATTGAATCATTTTTTTGCAAGATATACACAATAAAATGAACATTTAATGGGTATGTAAACCTTCTTTGCTTCATGCATACACAAGGACAGATTTAACATGCATCTCCAGGATTTACACCAAAATCTTCAACAAAGACAATATACATGTATATATACGTACATGAATGCAAAAAGACGCACGCGGTAATTATAAATTTGAAAGACGATGTTTTGAAAGCTTTTTGAATTGAGTCGCATTAGAATTAAATATTTGTATGATACTGTCATTTTAAGAATATGGTTGAAAAGCTGAACTAGTACGGTTATCAAATCTGCAATCTTTAAATAAACATAGGCTGATTATCTCAGGCTTGTGTTTGTACTCCTGCTATTTCTTGACGTAACACAAGTCTCAAAGAAACAAGGAATGCATTCATCTTATCTAAACAACACGTCAGTGGCCGTAGTACGCTCAAACGATGACAGCGCATCAATCCGGAACCACACACCGTTTAGGTCTGAGTTCTAGAAACGCCCTGTATGGGTTATTGAGTGAAATAATATGACTAAGAAATGTTTTTGCAAAACGTACTCGGCAACAAGGTTTATGATGATGAATAGAATGCATTTAGAAAATTTATTGGTATATTCTGTTAGAAAACCGCAATATGCAGATGGCAGATAAAAAATTTCGGAGACGGGAGAGTGCAGTGGGAAATGGCGGAAAGTGGAGAGAGAAGGAAGAGGCGTGTTATTTTGTTACATCTTAAGCTTAAAATTTTGCGAATACAATCTAAATTGTTGAGACTGACAAAGTGAAGATGCAAAAAGGATCACATATGACAGATGGTCTCTAAACTCAGGTCTTGGAAGCATGGGTAACATGTATTCTGTCTCGTTTCGTTTCGATTTGTTCCGTTCCGTTTCATAGCATTTTTGTTTCATTCCACATTTGACAGGGACTACTCCACCTCAATCTAGATATAGCAATGAAACATGGAATTAAAGGGAGAATACAGGATAAACGAATCCCACAGAACTACCAATTAAGCAACGTCTCGTCCATTTGAGCATTTTGAAGTATATACAATACTTGTACAAGACATTGCAGTAAAACGATTGATAAATCACGACAAATGACGATAGCAAATATAACTTAACATTTTGCAATTTCCGAATATCGAATCAAGTCGTGAAAATATCAAAATCCAGTTACAGAGAGCAGCGACTACATTACGTATCATCCAATTCCATTTCATACGTTACATTTAAGTACTGTCTCGTTTCGTTTTGATTTGTTCAGTTGCATTTCTTTTTATTCTTTTTCTCTTTCTTTGCGTTTAAGATTTTATAGGGACCCCTCCACCAAACCGATTTTCCGATGATTCTTCTAGTAAATGCAAAGTTGAGGCTTATCATTGGTTATATTTGTTCCTTAAATAATCTTCTAATCAAACATGGATCTGAACACGGAAAGGGAAATAAAATAGACGAATTGTACCGAGAACTGCCAAATAAGCATCGTCAAGCCCATTTGGGCATTCTCTAGGTTTATGTGTAGTTAAATGATAAATCAAACAGGTCATATGGTAAACAAACACACGAAACATTTTTTTTATTTTAGAAATTCGAAGTAGGCCGTGAAAGTTTTAAAAGAACGCGATTCCAGTTCGCATCTCCAAATCCAGGTACATGTTATCTGGAATGCTTGACTGACTTCAATTACTCACACAGCAATTCATTGTTGAACACTAAAATCATCACTGCAAAGGGTTTTATGATTACGGGAACTGGTTAAACAATACGGGGTCTCCCTCGCAAGGTTGTCAGACGGTAATCTGGAACAGGATAAACACAGTGACTGCCCCTTTGCTAGTCGGACCAAAAACACGTGATATAAATTACTGACATCGACGTTTTAATGAATTCCTTGGGTTTCCGTTGAATATTTGCGACGGATACGACATGCCACCAAGGGACCCTCACTGCTTCCAGACACCTTGCTAACTGCTTCCGGACAAATGGCACATTCCTTTAAGGATTGCAATTACTTTGCATGTGGGCCGTTGGTTTTCCAGCGTCATACATGATATTTGTTGTTGTAGTATTTTTTTTTAACGTCCCACTCAAGAATCTTTCGCTTATATGGAGACATCACCGTTTGCCGGTCGTCGGAAGGGCGACTATTTTTCCTATGCACGACACTTATGGCCGCAGAGCAAGGAAGGTTCTTTAACGTGTCAACACCTACTGTGACACGGGGCCTCGGTCTTTACTGTCTTATCCGATTGATAGGCCTATGGATCGTCAATTGCGATGTGGCTTGGGCTCGAATCCCGGACCTAACGATTAGAAGTCGAACACGCTAACCACTAGACCACGGCGGCCCCTGTCATATTTGTTAGGACTTGGGGTTTTTACTATCACATGGTACTTCTTGAACCTTATATTATCTTATGCAGTAAAATATCTCATTCAGCCGGAAACTTTACGCACACTCGTTCACTTTAAAGATAAAACCCCAAAACTAATTCTTAACGTAAACCTATTATCAATTTTTAGAATTAAAGAAAAAGTCGAGTTACCGATTTTTTTCTGAGTTAGATAAACAACGATTTGTTGATCACGTGATTATCAACCGAAACATTTGCAAACCAAAAATACCTTTTAATCATAACTCGAGTCTTCATCCTTAGATTACTTTAAATAGATCCGTTTTGTCGTTTAATAATGGATCCATTTGAACTGTCGTGACCCTGTTTCTGCCAAATTTTCCAATGTTGATAAACAACACACGTGCGTTTAACGGATGTAGGTTTGTTTTTTAAAGTTCGACGATCTTTCTTCCGGTAAGGTCAAAGAATCGCTTTAACTTTGATATAACAATCGCGAATGACGTGATAGGACGCGTACGAGGTAAAAAACAAAAACAAAACGGATCATCGTGGCGGACGTTCCGGAATGCTGGTACACGCGATAGATCTTTTCGGTTCAGTTACTTACAAACACCTATTCAATCCTTGAATTATATATAGACGAAAAAGATATTTTTGAATCTGGTGACGACAACGTTGATGACTATATGAAAACTTTATAGATTTACAGATTAGTTATTTAAATCAATGACGAAAAACTACAGAATATAGAGAATTCTTACGAGACAATAGTAGGCCTAGATATTGGATGTGTAACAAAATCTAACAACATGCAATTAGAGATGCTGGATTTTAGCGGGATGAAAAAAACAACAACAACAACAATACTATAAATGATAATCTAATGATTACAAGTTCATCGACAACCTTTGTTGTTCAACTGTA
>JACSZP010010632.1:0-18241 GCA_016161895.1 Pinna nobilis
TAAAGTTATTTTGAAGTATCATCTTTATGTTAGAATTCATATCTTTCATTTTTTTGTGATATATAATATAAAACATTGTTTAAATGAAAACGTCTTCTTGCCCGGCCCGACATTTGGTGCATGCACCAATTGACTTTCTTGTTCATTATGATATGTTTAACTTATTCTGTTTTCAGACCAAGAAACGTCCCAAAACCATGCGGGGAGTGGCGGGATTGTAATCTTCACCAAAACCATCGTTATCCGGACTTCGATACCAACTGTACGTCGTACTACACATGCTTTGCTGAAACTTACTTCGGTCACAATTGGTGCTCAAAAGGTATGATAGAATGTTGTATTGAATTGTTGTTTAACGTCCCACTCAAGATTTTTTTTTCACTTATATCGAGGCTATGTGCCGATGAAGGGGGAACTTACGGCCGTAGAGCAGAAAGGTTTGGGCAATGGTTCAAATCCAGGTCGAGATATTATTAAATTCATGTCGTTATAGAAGGTAACAACCAAGTGTTCTATAATGGAAGCAAAATTTGCTGGCCGTTCGCTCGTATCACAGAACGTGGTCGATACATGAAGAGCACCAACTTGTGAATAGACCTATATGCAGTATAGACCATAACATCAATTCCTTCGTCGACTACATCGGTTACGACACTATAGAAGTAAAAGATTATGAAATGTGATTTTGAATCAAACGATAATAGTTAGACTTGAAAATAATACTTCAGCAGTGGCTAGATCTATATGTCCCAAATGCATGGTCCGAGTTCTAATACTGTGCCGTGCGACAATGCTTCAATATATGGAAATCGCATATAGCTAGGTATCAATCGCCAAATAAATCTCAAGCCAATATTCCAGTTTGGTCAATATTAAACAAACACTGGTCTCTGAAACCAGAGGTGGGATCACGCGCTATGGTGGAAACAGCTTCTCCTGATGACCCGTCACACCCTCGACGTGAGTCCAAAGTCGAATTCAGATGAAATAATTGAGAGGATGCAATATTCTCCCACACTTGGCTGTGAAAGGCAATATTTACCAGTGAAAAGATAACTGGCCCTGGTTTCCCTAGGGAAAGACAGCTCGCACGCGCTATGACGTATCTTATTGAGATCCAATGGCTGAACGTTATACCAAGTTCCATGTGTACATACATTTTCGTCATGGAAGTGTGGGAGAAAAAGAATCATACATGGATGTGTTGAGTGGAAAATAAAATCCAAAGCCTCGTGGTAAGAATCTGAAACAGATTCTTACCACTCGGGTTTAGATTTCCCTGTCCACTCATCACACCCATGTAAGATTCTATTAATCACAATCGAACACGTGATTCAAAATTCCATTCTCTCAAACATAGTATTGGATGGTGATCCTTGATTTATCTTTTCGTTTTTGTTTCATTTTAGGTCTTGTTTTCGACGATTCCTTACAGACCTGTAACTGGCCGGCAAACGTCCGTAAACCTTGTGGACTACTTCCATGAAACGGCCATTGCAATTACTTCAATTTCATATTTAATTGCTGAATATGTAATAAACATAAATTACTTTTGCATAGTTTCAAACAATGGGACTATTTCATGTATTGCAAAATGGCCCAATAACGTTTGTGCGAGACTATTTTTTCCATTAGTAACGGAACGACGCGAGAAGACGTTTTTTCGCGCTAACGTCATTTGATCGGGTAGATTACGTTTTACCTTCACCATTGGAGATACCTAGATCCATCCAAACGTTATGGGGCATCAGGTGGTACTTAAAAAAGTTAAATTTCTTTCTAATTCTCCTTTTGTGGAAAGTTTCTTCAAACTTTAAGCAGTGCATAAAAATGCATGAAAAAAAGATTACTATACCAAAGTAGTTAACCAAACTAAATTAAGAATGTTCCACCCTATAATTCCTTTGTCCGTTAATTAAAGTGATGAGAGGCTTTGCCTTGAACAAAAAGGCAAAAATTAAAGGCTAGGGGCTAGTTCATATATATTTGTATAATGAATCGCTTTACTTATATTATAAGAAGCATGCTATAACTGATACATATACTGTACTTTATACAGGGAAATTTTCGCCCCGTTTTATTTTCGCCCTTTTCGCCCCTACGGTCAGTAAGCGAATTCAAAACTGGGCGAAATGTAAATGGTTAATTCATTAAATAGAATTTTGACGAAATTGTGCGAATTTAAAACGGGGCGAAACTGTTTGCAATCGCATTAGGGTGAAAATAATACGGGGCGAAAATAACCCTGTACACAGTATCAATTTAGCATAATTAGAAATCGATGCATGGATATCTACTTACGTACACGTGGCTATTCACCAATAGAACTCCAAATAAATACTGGAGCATTAATCTTTTAAACATCACAAACCATAATATATATGATAATAGAAATAAACACAAAATTCAGATTCTTGTGGTTGAAAGGGTTAACAAATGCAACACATGCAGACCCAAATATCAAACGGGAATTGAAAAAAAGTATTATAAAAACAATAATGATATCGATGAAAAGAAAGTCATAAAATGTTGTCACTGTAAATTTCACATTATCACTTTCATACGAAAGTGTGATATTTTATTTATAAAAGGATGATCATAATGGATGGATAGCAGAGACGATTCCAGTATATGCTCTGTTTCTCTCGATGTGGGATAAAATAAACGAGTGTACTCAACACATAAGTGACCAATGAGTAAAACGGGAGTAATGCCACGCATGATATTCATATGATATTCGCATGAATATTATGCATGCATTTCTGGATCCTTCTGAATATCATGCGAAAGTCATGCGTACATGTGTATGTGAAAATGTACGATTATCATGTACATAAAAAGGCATCATGATTATTGATTTTCATGCGAAAGACATGTCATGAACTTTTCCTATTACATCATGTAATTCATAAGTTCTTAAATATTCTCATAAAACCTGCATTTTTTTCATGTGGAATATGTGTGAAAGCAAACATAATATTTTGCTGATCTAAATGATAACTTCCTAACTTTTATGTCATTTCGGGAGTCATATATCCATGACATAATTTGTTTATGTTTCTGTTACAGACTGTATATACCATCATAATTGTATTCACAACAGTAATAATGTATTGTCAATATAATCATTTATTAATCTGATAATATGAATATATACTCGCTTTATACTTCCATGATTCTATGTGCATGAATATCTAACGATTTCAATATTAGCCTAGAAATCATGCCTCATTGTTTTGGCTCGCGATCGATTATCTTGCGAACACATCGCATGAGGGGCCTCCGTGGCTGAGTGGTTAACGTGTTCGCCTTCGAATCGAAGGTCCGGGGTTCGATTCCCACAGCGCCACTGTACGATTGGCCGTTCCTGTTTTTCGTATGAGACAGCAAAAAACGAGGTCCCGTGTCACAGAAGGTGTTGGTACGTTAAAGAAACCTCCCTGCTCTCCGGCCAGCAGTGCGAAACATAGGCAAAATTTGTCGCCGGCACAAGGTGGCGTCTTTATATGAGTGAAATATTCCTGAGTTGGGCGGCAAACAACAATACAATAAAGTACATACCGCATGATACCGATATTCATATGATATTCGCATGAATATTATGTATGGCATTTTCTTCTGTTAATGTATGTGATACTACACATACCGAACACCTGAACTCACTAGGTGACGGTATTGTACCATGTAAATGACGTCATGACCTTCTGAATCGAGTTAGTTTATACATAAAATATTTAACAATAGTGAACTTTTAGCAAATCTATCACTATACATCTATTAATTGATAAGATGATGTGTTTGTGAGAATCATTGAAAGAACACCTACCGCAGTAGTATGGTGCATGCTAATGTCTTGTTGAAATATGAAGCGAAAATTCATTTTGTATTTAAAATGAGTAAAGAAATGTACAAAGAATGCTTAGCATTATTCACAGGATAAAGAGCAGAACAAAGCACCAATAAGGCACCACTTTTTTGTGTAGAAATGTGATTTGTACACCATGTCCGATCTTTCGATTCGATTATATAGTCTCTAATTTGGGTCAGTATCTTCTATGGCGTAGGCAAAGTTGGCTAACGTCAGCAAATTGTCTATCTTCATCATTTCTGTCAGGGTTTTGTAAAAGAAATCTGGTGACTGAATGAAGAAAAAAAACCATCGTGTTATCATAGTATAGCAATTCAGAGAATGGCCAAGAGGTAACATAAACACAGATATTCAAATATAATACTAATATCCTTTGTTGCCGTTGTAAAGACTTAACTTAAGAGTCTTTCAGTTATAGTTTCAGAGTTTTCATCAATCCCAATGGAATGCTACAAATTTGGCTTATGCTAGACACTTGATAGCCATCGAGCAGTGAGGGTTCTTTAACGTTTCGACACCTGCTGTCGTGTGATTTAGTGTGGAATAGTCCGGTATGAAACACTTGGTATGTAGTGGCTATTGAATAGATAGAGTAAGGTAGGTTAATTACTGATATGATAGTTTTTCAAATTAAACAAATTCAAACTGTCTTGCCAGAGTTATCTCCCACTACTTTAGTTCAAGATGATGTACTCTTTTCATTTAGTATTACGGTAGTCATGATGCTGTAGAGTCCTTCATCATTATTGTCGTTTAAAATGAGGCAAATTGGCGGCAGGGACGCCTCTGAATAAACTGATAAATAATCTAAATCTATGATGGGCTAATAATAATATGATCCTATGATGAGTACACACCTGTGCGGTTACTTGCTCATTGCTGATTTTTTCTATGGTATGGTATTGTTATTTAATGTCCCACTCAAGAATATTTCACTCATATGGAGACGTTAAAGTGTATCGGTGAAGGGCTACAAATTTTGCCTATTCTCGACACTGTTGGCCGTAGAGCAGGGAGGATTCTTTAACGTGCCAACACCTACTGTGACACGGGACCTCGGTTTTTACTGTCTCATCCGAAAGACAGGGACGGCCAACTGCGGAGTAGCGCTACGCGGCTCGAACCCGGATGTTTCGATTCGCAGTCGAACAATCTACACTCGGCCACTGGTTGGCTGGTTATATTGTTGTTTAAGGTCCCACTCAAGAGTATTTTACTTACATGGAAACGAAGCCGTGTGCGATGGAGGCGACAAATTGCACCCATGTTTGAAGGGTTGGAAGCAGGGAGGGCTCTTTAGAATGCTGATATCTACTGTAAAAGTGAACCACGGATTTCCTGTATCATCCGAAAGACAGGGGCAACCAACTGCAGCGAGGCTCAGATTCGAAACCGCGACCTCAACATAAGGGGGAGAACACGCTAGCTACTAGGCTGCAGCGGTCCTCTTTAAAATGTTTGTAAAGTATAGTATGTTCAACAGACACTACAGGTACCTCATACAAAAATACATGTAGGCCAATGTGCAGAAACTCAAATACATACCTTTACACTGATCACTTGTAAGAAAGCAATTTCCTTCCCAGTAAGAGTTTTAAACTGTTGTCTAAATTAATGAAACAGAAAAGTATTTTCATGTCGACTTTTATATTCTTGTTTGCATTATTGCAACATTGACATAACTATAACTACATCAAAGGTGATAAAACTTGTTTATGCGTATGAATGATACAAATTTTACTAGCAATTGTTCAATTATAAAAATGATAGGCAAATGCAATACAATTATGAAGATATATCAGTTCCCATCTGAGCATCATTTTTTTTTATATACGAGTATATAATATGTTATGGAATACTAGGTTTCTGCAAAGTCACATGCATTTCTTTCATCTGACTTCCGTCTTCGCCCACTATGAAGATACAGTAAACTCCGCATTATACGAATCCCATGGGACCCGAGTTTTTACTTTGTAAAATACGGACTTCGTAAATTCCGAGGCATCTTTCAAGTTAAAACTGTATATCTATTTGTAATTATAATGAAAATATAAATAAATAATTTTAATAAGAATTTAATTTTAAGAAAAATTGATAAATAAATGACAGTGCACAATATATATTAAAAATATTTTTTCACAGTTCGAAGTTTGTATTACGTGTACACTCACTGTCACAGTGCCTGAGAGCCGTATTAATTAAATGCACCGTTCATTGTTTGTTTAAAAAAGTCCGCTAGACCGCCAGACATCGTTAAAAAACAGGTAAATTGCCCTCCGAGAGCCTTGAAACCATATCGTAAAAAGCGATATTTCGTACATGCCGACTTCGTATAAAACAGGTAAGAAATACATATAGTATATTGGGGCTTGACAGGGGATTTTATTTGACTTCGTAAAATGCGGTAAATCGTTAAATCCGATGTCGTAAAATGTAATAAAAAAAGACTGGGCACCGATAGCGGTAATGGTCTAATAACTACGTTTGTATCTGTTAAGAGAACTAAGATATTCAATGTATATCAGGAAATCATACATGGTCACTATATTCTTAATGTGAATGTGAAAGGAAAACAAATTCATCAATATGTCCTCAGTACCTTGGCAGTTCATACTTGTCTAGCCAGTTCTTGACATCATCCGAAGTCCAGTTTCTTATTTTACAAGACGTGCGAACCGGAGGGGGCATTGCAGCGACAGGTGTAGTTGCCGGTTGTATAACAGGTACCTAAAACGGAAGTATTCGGTAACACTTATATTTTGAAACATGACATAAAGAAATACTAGTATATTGTAAACAAAAAAGACAAGATGCAGATGCAATGACGCAAATGGTTTAAACTCAGTACTCAGCTCTAATGTTTTTTACTCATCTTTTAACTAAATACAGTTAAGTAAAGTATAAAGTGCTTTTAAACACGTTTATTAATATCATACCAGTCAAATATCAGTAATCGTTTGTATCAAATCAGCAACCAGCAGCCGGAAGTATTACAAAAAACATTGAGTATGATACTCAAGATTTGAGAATATGTTCAAATCATTTTTTGGACCTGATTAATTAAATACCAAGGAGAAACACAAAATGTTAGTGATATATGATTAGTATGATGTAAATAAACATGATGAAATGCATTCAACTCTGAATTTACTTGTATTTAGTTCAAAAATAAGGAAAAACAATTCAGCTGAGTACTGAGTTTGAGTTATTTCATGTGATTTCGGACCCAGGTGATAACATTTTGCAGATTATTCGATACGTAACGGTATATTATATATATCATCATTCAATATACAGAGGAAAACTACTTGGAACAAGTCTTTGTCAAACGATATAATAAATCACAAGTGCATAAATGTCATGATGACATAAGCACAATTATACTACAATGTATATCTTGCATCAAATGACCTGTTTACATAACTTCTGTCAGAATGTTACAATAGAAATCTGGTCACTGAAAAAGCAAGATGCAACTGTAGCATAGTCTTCACCTAGGTGACCTATTCAAATTGTACTTTTCAATGGTACAATGCTTATATCTAAAATATTTTTTGTCACATAGTATGGAACCTTTGGTGTAAAAGTAGTCATGATAATGTCAGACAATTACCGGTGGTTGTGATCCTACAGGTACAATCTGTTTTGGTATTATGACGTCATCTGTACCGCCAGTTTTTTGTTTTGTGCGAATGTCTTTTATCAATCCCTCAGCTCGAGATTCAAAGGAATATTTTCCACTAAAATCGTAGAAAAGCTTTGACCCAATTATAAATCCCAGCCATCCATCAGCCTTATAACTTCTCTCCATTAAAAGAGGGATTATTTTCTTCTTTTTGCTGTGTGCATATTCTGCCTCTAATGATAGAAATGCAAAATCGAAATTCAGTTGGTATGATTACACCTCTTTTCATACTTTCTACTTCTTGAAACGTTTATCTTGAATATCAACAATTCAATGTTATCGTTTTCAAATCGAAAAGATACGTGTAAAATAAGATCGATATGTACATTTTTTATCCACCCAAATATATACTGTACTACCGGTATTTTTGCGGTCCTTCAATTTTCGCGAAATTTCGAGAAAAAAAAAATCATGACGCCAATTATGAAAATATCGAGCACACCAAACAAGTGTGTTGGCAGTGTACTACAGGTAAAGAGTGGTTTCTGACGCAAAAGAAACTACACCTTTGTAATACTTACCTGTAATCCTACATATGACAAAAACTTGAATTGAAAAGATTTAAATGTCGTTTTGGGAATTGAGAAACTTATTTTCGGGATCACATAACAAATCGCTCAATATCAAATAAAGCTTGGTAAGCTTCCCAAATTTTTGAGTTTGGAAAGAGCAAAGATTACGTAATTTACCCCTATTTTGTATAAAACAGCAAAGGGTTGCTATCAAGGGAAACATGAATTGTAAAATAACCGATGACTTTATATAATACGTGGAAAGTATATTTAGTTTTCATAAATAAGTGGCCCCTTGAAGAAGAACTGAGAGTTTGAGTGGTGTTATTTGTTATTTTCTATGGCCAGTTAAAGGTAGACAATTGTGAAAATTAAATGCTTTTCCTGTTCAAATTTGATCAAATGGTGGATATCTGTAACTCCTAGTAACTCTGTATTAGTCTTGCAAAGTGTCCTGTGTGAGTGAACCTAGATTTCTATTTCAAAATTACAAATAAAATAAAAATAACTTTTAAAAGACCTTAATCTTACTTTATCTGAGCAACAATTAAAGTTTATACCTCTGACAGAAATACAATAATCACACTTTACCTGAGCGACAATTGTCGCTGTCTTTATATTTTTGGGAGTAACACACTAGCACAATCTCTGCGTCTTCTATAGCCCTGGCCATAGCATCAATTGTCGAGCCCTCCATATCGTCAATATCCATCCATACTTTGATGTCATTCTGTCGCAGCACATCACGTACTCGAATTATCACATTTTGGTAGGAC
Source organism: Pinna nobilis (assembly GCA_016161895.1). Lineage (NCBI taxonomy): Eukaryota > Metazoa > Mollusca > Bivalvia > Pterioida > Pinnidae > Pinna > Pinna nobilis. Next base: position 8,842 of record JACSZP010010632.1, read on the forward strand.
CACTGGTAGCTCAGCATTACATGTCCAGCTTTAGTACTACTATTAGAGCCGGCCGTTGTATTTCTCACAAATTCTTCACCTGCAAATAGTGCAATAAAAAATGCATGTACATGCATGCAGCATGTCAGTCTTTCATTGCTAGTAATAGATTAGAGACATTAGGGGAATACTGTCTTTGGTCTCCCTTGCTTCTAAGGTTCAATAGTTTCAATGTCCCACCTATATACAAGTATATATCATGTTTAATGCAATATATGTTTTTACGAATGCTGCACGCTATTGCAGCCTCCATCCCTCCGATGTTGGCAAGTTTAGTTTGAAACAATTATACCGAGTACCGAAGAATAACATGCCCCTCCTTTACTGATGATCATGAGTTTGTAAAAGTACTGAATTCGATCAACATCAAAAAATCAATTCTGATCAGTTGTTGTGTTACATTTTAACGTACAACTCAGGAATAGTTCATTCATATGGAGACATCACCGTGTGCCGGTGAAGGGTGACAAATTTTGCCTATGCTCAGCACTTATGGCCGTAGAGCAGGGGGATTCTTTAACACACCAATGCCTACTGCGAAACTGGGCCTAGGTTTTACTGTCTCATCCGAGAGACAGAATCATGATCAGTAATGCATCACTCAGGATCGTCATAGCAAGTTTCACTTCAATACCTTCAAAGATGGCAGAAGAAAGCCTGGAAAGCCAAAGTGTCTCAGACAGACGGAACGTAGACCTATCCCAATCCCATCCACGTTTTCACCGATTGACAACTAATGACGTTGGGATTGAAAGTGCTCTCCAAAAGGGATGTGGAATATTAAGGGTGATATCTTTATTAACAAACACCAGAGTGAGACAGAAAATCGGGGTTTTTTGCCTCAATAGGATAAAATCACAAGATATGTCGAGCAGGGTGTAATGTCGGCCAGACCAAGACAATTATTCGTCCTGTAACTTACCCACGCTTTTGTATTTCTCCGACGCGTAGAGTTTTTCCCTCATATTCCAAAGTCCGCCGACTGAGGCTTTTTTGGTTGGTTTGTCTGCAGACTTGCGTAATCGTATAAAAGCTTCAATGGCATCTGGATGCTCTTGTAAAATCGTATCTTGATTATCCTCGTGGAAAGACAGAGTCCATAACGCCCAAACTGCGTCTGCAGATTTAACATAAGAAATTTGTACAAAAAAGTACTTTAAATTTAGCAAATATGGATACCCAATAATTTGATGGAATTAGGAATTAAAGCCATTAAAAGTGACCGATAAAATCTTTTTAAAGCAGATTCTTAAAAAAGAGACTAAGATATAACAGACAAAAAACCAAGAAACTTGTAAAACATTTTAAAGAAAAAATTTATCAAATTTAATTTTGGGGTCATCTGTTTACCCAGATATTTTCGCCTCTGAAATGAATGTCGTTAGTCAACATAACTTGAATATATTCACGTGTTTTAAATTTCGCCTTTTCACAAAACAAAAAAATGGCGATGGGTATACGACAGCGAAAATTTGCTTGTAATCAGTACATGTATATGTTTATTCTCAACTTTACCTCTTTCTTCATCTGTATTGCCACTCTCTGACAAAGATACAAGGAGCGGCACAACTCCATGTTCTACCAGACTTCTTTTGTTTTTGTCACTTCTGGCGACGCTTTTAACCACTGGAACAGTAAATAAACTATATACATAAATTTAAAAAAATAAGTTCTATAGCATAACTATGACAGCCTCATCCTAATCATATAATGCTTAGAAATGATCACCTGAGTCCAAACGATATTTCCTATATCCGTGGCCTTAGATCACATAGCTAAATGTAAAAAAGATGTGATATGTATGTAAAATGAGATGTTAAGATTTGTTTTCAAAATTCGGACATGTACACGTGTATGTCATAATCAATATAAATACTGCAGGTGACAATTTGGAGATATCCTCCGAAAAGGTGTACTTGTATTTAAAGAACGCACTGACGATGTCACCATCGGCAACCTCTAACAACCAAAGCATCACTGGCTCCACTATCGTTTACATAACTTTTACCAAAGAAATTCGTATACCTTCGCAGAGACATATGTTATATACGCCTCTGACCTTCGATAATACGTGAAAAGCGGATACCAAGGTATCAATAGCTACAAGAACCAGGAGCCAATCTACATTTTTGTGAATATTGGACACACGCGGACCTATGAAAGCCAAGAGGTGAGATCAGATGTCATGGAGGAGTTAGCTTCACCGTACATAACTAGAAAACCAGTTTTACCTCTGGCTAGTTCACCAGCCGACCATCCTATACACCTCCTATTTTCGTCCTCTAAAGCCTTGGTGAGAATTATCACGAGAAAAGTAAAGACCTTCCCATCAGCATCCAGCTTCTCTGCTTCTTTCTCGTCCATAATGTTAGCGAGGGCAGCGAGTGCAGTAAGGTGAGTATCGTTGTCCTTGGATGCCAGGAAAGGTTTCAACACCTCAACGATTCCCGCGCTTCTTAGTACGTCAGTGTAGTCGTCTGCTGAGCTAACGTTGTATATGACGGACAACAAATTTCCTGCCAATGTGCCTTCCTTATCCTACAAAATAACAATATACAGTGAAACGCTGTTTCTCAGAACGACTTGAGGGACAGAAAATCAATTCGGTAAATCAAACAGATATATTATTTAATTTTTACTTTCACCGGGTAATAAACCTGGAAGATAAAATGAGGACAATAAACATCCGTTAAATTCCGTTTCCGCTATTTATTGTCTGCGATTGTATTTTCTTCTTTTTTATTGTTTTATTTGATTATACACCGCGAATGTGAGACGTTTGTGCATACAATGTATCATACTTATGATTTGTAAGTCCTATTTTGTAATGATATATGAAAGATTTAGTAGACATTGAATTGTTGAATTAGTGGAGAATGGCCAATGCGTTAGAATGTCCAGGTGATAGAAGAGAAAAGGTTGGTGAAAATAACGGAAAAATAGAATCTTTCCCTACATTGAGGGTGTGATAGAGTAATCTCTGTGGGAGGGGGTAAGATTCTTGGATATCAAGCTCTCAATGGGGGGAATGGTTATTTTCCTCTCATAATTTTACATATGTTATTATGATCACCTGTAAACGTGAAGAAGGTGTAAGAATAGTCTACACAAGTTTCATTTTTATGATTTATTCCTTCACATAAAAATAGGTCATCAAAATGGTGAAAAATAAATAAGTATTTTTTTTTTATTCAAAGTGTCATCAATTTTTTATCTTTTTTTACGTTTGTACTGAATTGTCGTCGTTTCCTTGACTTTTGAAGCAACCAAGAGTGACTTCGTGAAAATAGTGTTGTTGCACTTCTGGAGTAGTGCATGTAGTTTGTCAAAATCCTAGGGGGTGAACAAGGAAATCTTGTCCCGTGAAAACGAGAGATGAATCTGCGAATGATGGGATAATAGATTATAAAAATTATAGATTTGATGATAAGCAATAATGAATATTGACAAAGAGATCATGGACAGAAAAGTAAATAGTGGTGATTCCCGGTATTTGAAAAAAAAACATACCTCCATGTCATAATGTAGCTTATCCGCTGAAAATTTCTTGAGGACATTAGTGGCACTCTGTATAAACCCTCTGTGCTTGATGATCTTGCCATTCTGGTCTGGATTCATGTCTGAGAAATTTACTAACAAACCTAGACTTGGTCTTAGAGTTCTCCATATGCTAGCGACAATTGTCTGGTCCGGTTTACGTATCCCTTTATTTATGCAATAGACCACGACATTGCAGACATTCTCTACTCCCTCACATTCTGCAAATATAGTCCCTAACTGTTTCTGGAAAGTTCCTACGTCAGATTCCGATACATCATCCGGGTCATCATATATGTTCAGCAGTCTTCTTGCAGTCTCGACAAATTCTTCAGTGAAGTACCCACTATCGTCCATAAACTTCTCCTTATTGCTGAGTCGTTTGATTATTTCTCTAGTTTCTTTATCTATCTCGTCACTTATTAAGTCACGGGATGGTGGTTGCATCTTTTGTGTTGTTTCTTTATTATTCGACACTTGAGTTTTATACATATTGCTTGATATAACCTCCGGTTTCTGGGGTGAATATTCTGTCAGACTTTTTCTTGAACCTGCAATGTCCTTGACCTTTTCTTTAGATGGATGACATCCCATTTGATATGATACAATCCGTTTAGCTCTGGTAGTCGTAGAATTTCGATTTTACCTGGTTCATCTGGGGGATAAGAAAAGAAATGCAGAAGATAAATGTATGACAACATTCCCCCTTTTTCTGCACATGAGGTTTATATATTGCAGATAATTCCATATACCGGGAATTGTTTGATACATGATCATTTCATTCACAGAGAATAACTACTTACTTTTTCAAAATCATTGTCGCAATAATAACTGAAATTACGATCACTAACATTTCGCAAATTTTACGAACAGTATACTGACCTAGTTTGCAGTTTATGTCTCACTAAATGCAATGCTTATATCCTTGCTCAGTAACACGTCTCAATAAAAAATGAAAAAAGCTCGAGTGGGCCGTTAAGCAACAATAAACCAACTAACCTACCTTTTTGACAGTACTTATAGTTGTTGAATCGTCATTACCGATTTTGTCAAGGATTCATTCCTTAATAATTAATTATCTCATTATGCACACCTACATGTACCGTCATGTTGTAAAAGTGGGACTTCTGCGGTATATTATTTTTAATTATAACACCAATTACTATTTCTGTAGGGGTCAATCTCTTATTTATATTATTCGACTCGTCTTTCATAAATTACATGTATGGTTGGACGGGACTGTTATCCGTACATGTATACACATATATGTAGAAATTTATATACATTGAATGAATAAGTACATTGTACTAACAATGACTGAACAAAATAAAGAATGGTTATGGGGTATTCTTCTTATATCTATACCAGTATTGATCCATCGCGTTTCGTGCAATTAAGATACACGTGTGTAACCCCCCTTTTTGAGTATGGTAAGTGATTGAGTGAGAATGATTAAGCTGTGTCCCTATATCACGATTTAATTTATGTTTAATCTGAATTTCAGACATAGTCTACTGGATAAGCAAACTGTGTGCTTTTTATATTTAATTCCTCGTACAGCGTGTACGCTCCATAGTCATTTTAACACGTACGGGTGCACTCACCCCGTTATGCGTTGGTATTGTACTATATATAGTGAATATAAACATGTACATAATGTCGTTGGGATTAAGTACATGTATATGGACCAGCTATTAGCATAACCCTAGTCCATTTTGTTATTGTTCTTGAAGCTAAAATATAAGTATACTTACCAAAACTAAATGTACGACGTTCGCAGTACAGGGTTGTTTTGTTGCCGCATCAGTGAACTCAGAGAGCTATATCGATCTGTGCTATAAATAAGCACAAGTATGTTTAAAAATGGGTTGAATTAAAAGCGTATATGGACCAGTAAGCGTAAACATTTACTGGGAAGCATAGCAACGATGTCACACATGTAATTTAAGTGTTACTGTTGTAATTTGTTGATGGTAATCATCTTACGTATTCACGTGTGAAGTTATGTATGTGAGGGCAAGAGTTGTCATAACTCCATGGTTATCGTGTTCGACTCCTTATTATTGGGTCGTGTGTTCGTATCCGCCTAAAGTGGAGGAGGCTGGTTATCATCGCCCTTCAGATGAGACAACAAAAACCGATGTCCCGAGATACAGTAGGTGTCGGAATGTCAAAGAAACCTCGATGCCCAATGACCCTCCTTTTTTATAAAGTGAAAAAAGAAATTCGTCAAAACTTACGTCTTTTCAACATAAAGCCTTACATTGCAGAATTAAACTCCGTTATTTCTGTACCTTATAAAGAGGAAAAAGTCAACCCCGTAAAAAAGTCTAAGCATAAATTACCAACATTGGTATATATTTTGCAAATTCCAGGGTGGGGGGGGGGGACTTCATACGTGTTATTTTTCGCCAATCAATCGATAGACCTTCTCTTGAATTTTTGCAGATGTTGTTAATAATTAAGTAATGTTGATGATCTACATTTATTGTCTAATTTAAGAGGACAAATAGATCAATCGACGTAATGACCAGAAGAGAATCATGCATAATTTAGCACTTGTACGATATATGTCGTAATTTACCGTATAAGTCCTAATTTCGTGCCTGTTCAAACCTCGAAATATTGCTACACTGCGCGCTATATAAACGTTTGTTGATTGGTTGCATTACTGTTTGACCTCCCATCAGTGATGTGTTATATATACGTCTCAGTGATGTGTTATATATACCTCTCTGATCCCACTCAACAATCTTTCACTTATTTAGAGACATCACCGTGCGCCGATGGAGGGCTATAAATTTAGCCTTTGCCGGGCACTTAAGAGCAGTGAGGTTTATCTAACATGCAAACACACATTTTGGCACGGGACCTCGGTTTTGTCTATATAATTATGTAATGGTTAGGTCCATGCGTGGATCTACACGTAGAAGGGGGCCGGGTGGGTCCGGACTCTCTTCCCCCTCCCCTGGAATTTGCAAAACATATACATGTACCAGTATTGGTCAATTATGCATAAATTCTCATGTTCACAGTGATAGGTTTTTCCTTTTTGCAAGTTGGACCCCCCCCGCCCCCCCCCCTGGAAAATATCGCCCCCCTGGAAAAAATCCTGTAACCGCGCATGAGGTCTATACATGTACAATGTGTATACAATGGTTAATACTGTACATAAACCTCATTATGTAACGAGTATTTCGCATGCCGGACCATGCAGGTAGCTCAGTTGGTAGAGCAGCCTGGTTTCAAATCAAAATCTAACCGTCACTTTTTCTCACCGGTTACATTGGCGCCAAACAAAATACATTGTAACTCTTTTTGATTGCTTTGTAGCGAGTCTTGTGTGAGATTTCATCGTGAGAAATCTCAGGAAAGAAAGGGAAAAATGTAACAGCGACGAGGAATGTCGGACCAGGTGGCTCAGTTGGTAGAGCGGTCGCATGGTAAGTAGGTGGCCTGGGTTCGAATCCTAGTGTGGTCGTCACTTTTCTTCGTCTATTAACATTGGCGCCCTCCAAATAAGCCATGAATTGTTAGTGTGATTTCAGTTACATAGGATATCTCAGAAACATGGGGGAAGAGTGTAACGGAGGCTGGGCATGTCAGGCAAGGTAGCTCAGTTGGAAGAGCAACCACACGGATTGCGGGAGGCCTGGGTTCGAATCCCAGCCTGACTGTTACTTTTCATCGCCTATTACATTTGTTATGTTTTATGAAAAATGCAATTTGGTTCGTCGAGTGAAGAGAGATAATTCAAAACTAATCATTTATTAACCATAGTCTGTTCTATCTAATTAAGTGCATAATTGGCTTACTCACCTAAAACAAGATTTTTTTTACTTCTTATCACTTACAGTCATTCCATGCAGTTCTCGGCAAAATTATTTCTAACAGAACGCATACATGTACAAAGAGATTTGATGAAAGCAAATATCTATATAACCATATTATGTGTAGGCAGTGTCACACAGTAAATAATAGAACATGTATATACTATGGTAAAAACATGTTTCACTCATGGATTATTTAAAGACAGAAATTGTGTTTACTCCTTCCGCCTGACCGAAATAATTAGTCCATAGCGTAGGACGTTGTGTTTGTAAACATGGGATGGATATGTGCTTTTGTGTCTAAGACGCATTTCATTTATAAGAAGTAATTGATTTGGTTATGGGCCCATCACCTGTTGTTTGTTCACTCTTTTATAAACTTAGTAAGCCTATCGTATACACGTATTTTGTAGGAATTGACCTACGTTTATTGTAATTCTTGCTAGGAGAGTTTTATTCAATTTCACAAAATTCGATCCATTTAGATCCCTAGCTACTAATGGGTCGTTATGGTATTATTCAACCTTGAATATTACTTTTCGACTTCAAGTAGATACCTCCAAATGTTTATGTAACCGCACTATGCGCTTATGCATTCAACATTTAGGCCTAACATTTCATAGACATAGACATTCTATTTCAGGTAGGCCTATGAGTAGGCCTATTACTGAATTATTTCTATACATAGAGGTCTGCGAAGATAAAGGTCAAAACAGAATTAATTGTCATTGGGTACTTGCATAATATATGATCACATCAATTTTGTGTTTGTATTGTAACCTTACAAGAAAAGGGATTATGGCAGAGCTACATGTACATGTGCCTAGAAATCTAACAGACACGAATATTTGATCGGGATCGGCATGTCAGTCTCAGTTTTCAACGTTACCACTGTAAACAAATCCCTACATGCTTTGACGAAGAGCTGCATTTGTGATGCTATTCTGTAGATAACCTCACTGCGGATTCCAACTTTTATGTATGTATCTAGTAGAAATATTTTACATTGAAATACCAAATATATGTATTGAGACGACGTCAAAACCTACATAGTAATCCTAAAAACGGTCACATTTTATTTCATCTCTTGTACGAACTACGTACAAGTACAATAACAACCCTGTTTAATTGATGTGCATGTGTACCTGGGAAGATACCACAAACCTTCAGCATGTCAACTGGCAATGTTTTCAAATATTCAACTTACAGACTGTAGGTTCTATGACTATAGCTCTTACTAGCGATGAGAAACTAGATGTACATTGTACATTTAAATCGACCATGCATGCATGGTTTAAAGTGCACCGCCATAGGGTAATATACATGTAACTTTGGCCTGTGCTGCCAGTATCTTACTGCATGTAATATCAAAAGGTAAACATGTATGCAAACCCTACAGCTATTGGGACCCTCAGTGTTCTATTGTACCCCAGAAACCTATGTGTTTCTACATTTATATGGCAGATAGCTGTCAATTGGGTCAGATAGACATGTGTGCCAAGTACATGTGTATGTACTCTACCAAGTGAGCTAAAGAGAATTCCAATTAGCTAAGACAGTACCAAGTGGCTATACTTCTTACAAACACCAGTGACATACTCCCCCTGCACAGAAAATATCAACCGCGAAATCCAAATCTATGGTCACATTTTCACACGTTTGACAAAGATATTATTCTATGTCACATAAGTTGACCCTAAGTCAAAAAGGATATTGTGTGCAAAATCATATTACCCTTGCTGGAAATTGAACCAGGGTCCTCTAGTTTAAGATACTAGCACTCTATATATATACCCTGACAGAGGTGGGGCCACCGTGGCGCAGTGGTCATGCGGTGTGTTTTCCTTCTGATCGTGAGATTAGGGGTTTAAATCTGTGCCGCACTGCTGTTGACTGTGCTTCTCCTCAGATGAGACGGTAAAAACTGTGGTCCAGTGTCACAGTAGGCGTTTACATGTTCAACCCTCCCTGATCAATGGCTGTCAGTGTTGTAC
>JACSZP010010636.1:0-13915 GCA_016161895.1 Pinna nobilis
ATATATGTATGTATATTTGTGTTGAGGTTTCTGCTTATGTTGTGTACCGCTAAATAGTCTAACATTTGTGCGAATTGTGGAACGTATTCATCGTAAAGCCACAATATTTCAACATATTGAATGGTTCATAGCCGAAGTGATATACGGATATAGAAGAATTTTCAAAACAACAACAACTAAACAAAAATAATAATAAAACAAAAATAAACACATAAAAAGGACCAAATCTGAAAATATTGTACGATTTACATGTTTTTCCCCGTATAAACTTGGTCTTATGTTTGTTTAAGTGGGCTTCAAAATGAAACCTGACATTTTTTATCTTTAATTTACATATCCTCTAATTTATGCTGTAATCAGGTGCGTTTCAATTTCGGGTGTCCTAACTTATAACTATTGACCTTTATGTTTACACAATTTTTTGTTACGAAATGACACTGTTGCATTTTGATATTGATACATTTAACATCTGGATTTATAAATGCCTTTTGAAATTGTTTGTTTAGGGATCAAAGATCCGTTAAACACTCGAGCCGATTTTCTCTTCTTAACCCGTCTAGTAGCATTCAGGTGCCAATTTCACGTCAATCAATATAAAAGGTGAAGTTTCATGTCTTAAGGTAAATAAATACAGTGATTTCCCCCACTTGATGAATGCGCGATACACGTTATCACGGAACGTGAACAAAAGGGATCTAACAATATTATCGCAACAAAAACAGTTTGTACAGATACAAATTCTATTGAGTAACGGAAACTAACAAATGCATGACCCTAAGTTTTCCTGTGTCCAATAAAATTTGACTTTAAGCTGAAGAAAATTTGACTGTCAAACCTGACTTGATTCTATGTGTCCCCTGTGTATTTAGGTAAGTAAAGTGTGAAATGTTGTTTATTTACATTGATTTTTGTTGATTCGTCTCATCGCTGGAGTATTATTAATATATTACTAACATAACGGGATTCTTTAATGTGTAGATAGACATTACCTTTATCTGTTACATTAATAGCGGAATGGTAGTCCTTTAGACATAATTGTGTAGTTACCTAACATTTCACTCTCTCCTTTTGTCATAGCACTATCGTTAAGAATAATTAAGTTCAGGTATGGGGTTGTCAGAGTCCTGTTTGATAATAACGCAGGCATTTTCTGTCGGAAGCTCCACCTTTACATACAAAACTATAGTCTGATACAAGAACAAGTGTTCTGAATATCACCTTGTGATCATACAAAAGCACTTATATAAATGGTCTGTTCAAGAAACACAATCACGTACAAGAACATTGTTAAGTGTATACAATGTTCATAATTTGTCAAATCTCTTTCTCCCTCCCTAATGCAAAATCAGATCTCTCTCTTTCTCTCTCTCTCTCTCTCTCTCTCTCTCTCTCTCTCTCTTGCATAATTAGATGCAACACCATTGTGAAATATATCTATGTATGCATACTTGTATACAAATACACCTACACAATTCGTCAGTAATGGTCAAACGTAAAATACACTTGAAATATTGTAATACAGGTAAAAGTTCACCCCCACTTTATTTTTCTCCTATTGCGCTCTCATCTTCAGTCGGTGAATCCAAAACGGTGAGTTCATTGAATAAAATTATGACGAGACTGGGCGAATTAAAACGGGCAACAATGGTTGCAAGTGCATACAGGCGAAAATAAGTCGGGGTGAAAATAAGACTGTGTATAATTAATTTGAGGTTTTTACACACCTTAGAATATAATTTGAATACTCAAGAGACACAATAAGAAGTGCCAAAGTTAAATTGAAAACGTAGAAAAGTACTGAACACCATAATAAGTAATTCGGAGACACAAAGGAATTTAGCTACAAAAGATCGCAACCTAATAATACATGCAGATTAAATTCGTGTTCTATTTTGAGATCCGAAAATTTAATCCAAAAATCAAAAGGACGCAATCTAAAACTACTTACAAGTATATTGAATAGAAAATCGAAGTACAAAAGACGAAGAATAATTAAAATACAACGGCATATTACATAGCACAGTAGTCAATTGTGTGGAGTTAATGAAATTAAACAAAATTAATCACACTTCCGCTACCATTACATGTATACACGTTTATCCTTGATTATGAAGTAAAACTAGTCTTGATAAAATGAAAATGAGTGTCCCAATGGTTCTAGAACCAATTCTTATCTAGTTTCGAATTCGCTTTTGTTTTTCAAATTGATAAAAACAACACTTATCGAGGAAACAAAGGAAAGAAAAAAAGGTCTCTTCATCGACCAGCCGATATTTGCGGTGCACTTACTCTCTGAAATTTGTACAAAGGAATTCTCAATGAAATGATACTAATCATTCTCTTAGGATGCTATTTATAAATCGCACATTAGCTCTATAGCTCTCTTATGCAGCTATATTTAGAAACCAAATTTTTGTTAGTAAAACGTATAGTTGAGAGCAACATTTTATTGCGTTCAATAAATCAAACATTATCTGGCCTAATGTATTTATTTTCAGAATGTGTTGCATGATTAAGCCCCAATATATCATATTTGCATAATTTCAAGTTAATATTTCTGTAAATAGAACGTAGAGTAATTGACAGAATCAATATGTTTTATAATGACATTTACAGATCTGTTTCTTTCAAGTTGACATATTTGCAGAACAATGAAATATGTATTTTTTCCATCCCGATGATTTATTCATATTCAAACATTTATTTATCGCACATGTGACAATTTTAATTTTAAGATTCTGGTTCGGTGTCTCGACTTATAAATGAAAACAAAGATATATATATAATAGTACTACTATGATTTACGGTAAATGTCATTTCTTATTTTTTACGTTTGCATATACATTTTGTACATTTTGTTATCAATTGTATTTGACAATAATTAAAAGATTAATTAAAAAGAAACATAGAAAGATAGAGAGATGTATGGATGAATGGACAGGACGACATACAGATAGATGGATAAGATAGATGGGTAGCCAGAGATAAGGATGGATGGGTAGACGTAAAAAAGAAAGGAGAACTAAAGAACAGATTGAAATGTTTGAGAATAGATCAAAGTCCTTATTAAAAAATTCAATTTAATGTTAAGAAAAGTCTACATTGTTCGTGATATCTGTATTGAAAATTACACTGAGTCAGCATGACACACAATAAATTAGGATTCTTTCATAGTCGAAAATATAAGGATATTGCAAAATATTGATAATTACAATGAAAAGGGAAGAGCATGGCCTTTGATAACAACAGGATTGTGTTTTCATTTATTTGGGGTTCTGCACAATATAAGTATGTAAGGTAGACATCTATATCAACTCGCATTAGCCCAGTGCTAAGGACGTTCTGAACTCTTACTCATGGTGTGTATAAACAGGCATTAACCAACCCTTCAACATGGATATTCCGATACTTATACCTGTACCGTCAGAAATTTTAATTATTTTTGCAGAGAAAGTTATCAGTATTGACCGAGGTGAGAGCAGGGTTTGAATGTGCTGCTAGGTATGAGATGGTACTCTAGAGGAATCAACGCCCAGATCAGGTAAGCTCCCAGGGGATCAATCAACCGAGCTGGGGGGAATGATATACACTGCAATGACAACATCCGGATTAAAATTTTATTTAGTCTGTGGATTTGGTTAGTCAATACATAGTGTAATAGCGACTTCAAGTTTGTCAAAGTTACATAACTACTGCCCTAGACGCCTTGTGTGATCCGAAGGTCGAGTGATTTGTTTAGCTCCTCATGAATTCTGTTTTGACGTGGATATATCCAGGAGATGAATGACTTTCCCATGACAATTGTCATTTCCTGTGCATATTCATCGACATATAGGATTATCGTTAACGGCCCTACGGTACAAAAGCTAGTATTCCAAGTGTATTTATAAAGTCAATGAAGTATCCTATTCAGAAGTTTGAAATTTGAAAAGAGGAATTACATCTCTTTTTGTTAACATATGACTCATGATTTAAGATATTGCATGCAAGTAAGATTTGACGTAAGATTTGACTTTAAAATATTCTACACTTTTGCACTTATAATAACTTTTACAGTGACTAAAACCGTTGCTTATTTAAGTAGTTGATATTTGCCTGCTAGGCTTAAGCTGCAAATGTGAGAATTTATAAATCAATTGGGATTTATCTTTTATAATGTGACAATTTATTGTACTATTTACCATCATGGATTACCTTAGCACTTGAGGTGGATATTTTCGAAAAGACGAACATTTTAATGATCAAATGTAAGGTAAGGATCACATTCAAAACTGATTAGAGAGCGATATGATGCCACTCCGTACTACACTTTCTTTTTTTCGTTCAAACTTCTATTTCTTTGTTCTCAGATACCTATCAATCTTATATGTATAATCGATAAATCAACAGTGCGTATTTTTTAGTTTATTGTGTTTACATTGCAAGAATGTTTTCAATTTTAGTACTTATCATTTATAGATATTTACGTATATACGTATACCTGTAATTAAATGAAGCATTTATTTGATATAGCATTGGATCGTGACTATCGGTATTTCTAGATCAAATATTTCTTTCTTTTTTCATAATTTTACTTTCTCTAGTGTTTTCTTTTGTTATTTCCATTATTCGTTTCTGTCCGTCTTATTTTTTAATTTTCATTCATTGACACATAAAAAGCCAATGGGTGCTATTTCTGATATTTTGATAATCTTTGATTTTATATCATATATTTCTTATTAATTTCAAAATATATACTTCTTCTTTCTGTGAGTCATAGTTCAACGTCATATGGAATCAAAAGGTATTATCTATATCCAAGTAATACACATACCAAACAACAAAAGTATTCTTATTTTTGAAGACTTGATTTTAAAAAAGGATAACAAAATGGTCCAAAAGATGTAAAGGACGAATAATACTGATCCTTTTGCAGTATCAAAATAACTAGTGCCCAGCAATAGGGTGTCAACTCTCAGTAATACTTTAAGAATCATATTCTTTATTATTCTATAGTAATGTATAACATAATCGAGGACGAAGGTACATTAATGGTAAATGGTATACATGTATACAAAACATAAAACAATTTTGGATAGTATGTATGTAGTCCATTAGACTAAATTAACGAATACTTTCTGTTCGTTTCCTGCAAACAAGTGGGAACTTGTGAGCATATAATTTTCGTTTCGAAGTTAAATATTGATAGATTTTTTTTGAAAATCATCCGAGGATCGTATCCAGTTGAAGGTCATCAACTTTTATCATAAACAAACAAGTTGATAGTGGCTGAATAACAATGTCCTCATCTTGTAGTCAGGGGTCAGTTGGCGTTCTTGCCGTTAGCCTGTTCTTCAAATGAGAAAAAATACCGAGGTACCATACACTGAATTGGGTGATGCTCTTGTATGCCTGAAATGATATATGTACATTTTATTTGAAAATCGACCCTCAACGTCCGGAAAAATACGACAATATGGAAACGATGAAAATTTCACACGAGATAAGATCAGCTAGGTTTCTGGAAAGGGTCAGTGCTACTAACTTTACCATGCAATCCCTGGTCGCAAATAGGCTATGCAGGGACTATAGAACTGTACCGAATTGACTAAAACACTCGACTGTATTGTGTAGCAATGATGATTCCACTTTAAAACAAAACAAAATTACAGAACTACTACGGGATGTTCGAAAATACAAGTCCCAACACGACACATCGATGAATGATAACGGTCTCAACATGGAAAACAATTCCATTTTCCCAATGGGATGGGACCAGGTGTCCGGAAGGAGTTATCATCCCCTGTTGGCATGTTAAACCCGTCACAAATGTTCCATGGTTACGAGTTCGGTAAAATGTCAATTTTTGTTGAAAATGTTATGTGCTCATGATCTGAACAGCAAAAGATAGTCAGTGTAAATGGTCAGGAATAACAACAAAAATCCTTGAGAGGGGACCTCATATTGCTTGACAAAGTCAGCGAAATAGAATAAGTGATTTGCCGCGTTCCTTCTAATGGTCGATAGTAGTGAAATCTGAGAACACAAGTGAGTAAAATTTCATTGCGACTTCTTGACAACAAATCAGTTATTTATGAATGTTGCATTATCAAATTCCACTCCACAGTCTAACTCGGGCCTATTACCCTTGGATATCTATGAGTCATAAAGTGAATGTCACTTTTTAATCAAAGGTAACTCTTTATTTTTGTTAGGTTAAAGTGAGGTTAGATATTCATATGTCTACATTCAACATTTGTATATTTAGAAAAGTATTATGAACTCTCTCATAACAGTAGAATCAAGTGTCTTAAATCCTAGTTGTAATAAAAACTAGCCTGCAGCACGGCTATCGAATTATAGTAATGAAAGTCGTGAAACTACGTGCAGTAAAACGTGCTTTAGCGACCACCTGTTTATAAGGACAACCTGGTCCCCATTAGTTCCATGTGTATACAAATCTACCTGTATATTAAGCACTCCCAATAAATACCACCTTTCCTGTGTCCTAAAAGATTGTTATATGCATGTTCTACTGTATTTAAGTTGCTAAACGTAACCACAATTAATTGCAATACCATTATGTCGTTGAGGTTTACACATCTTAGGAGAGCTAGGATATATATTGAATCTGTGGTTTTGCAAACCTACAGCCGAAAGTCAATCTTCACTTAATAAACATAGTTGAAAATGCACAATAGCAAACATACTAGATCTATCTCCCTGAACTCGAAACCGGTATCACACAAAGTGCTGTCGGTTACATCATGCTTCGAGTCTTTAAAATTGCCATTCAGAAAATACCGCATGAATGAGCCAATTAAAGGAAAGTAAAAATACGCTGGCAAATTTGTACATGATAAAACCACTTCTGAGTCGCATTCTGCCTGCAAAGCAAGCGACAAGCAATAATAATTAACCGAGTTTTATAAAAGGAAGACCAGAACTTTTATCACAATGACCGTTTTATGACTTTGCATCTTTAAATATTGGAAAGAAGATTCTAATGCATTTTGTATTTTTGACCTACATTGTACGTGCAGTTTTCTTCCTTTCTTTACCTCTTATGTTTTTCTCTTTCCTTTCACGTTCATTGAGCATGGGTAAAATTGCATCCCAAGACGGCCCACTATTCTGCAACTTCTTTTATTAATACAGTGTAACCTGTTTTAAGAGACTGTCCAAGGGAAGGAGCAAAAATTTTCACATATGACAGGTGGTCTCTTAATTCAGGTTGTTAACAGGAAAAAGCCATTTTGGGCACCATACATTTCGGTCACATAAGATAGTTGTCCTTTAACTAAGTGGGTCGAAAAGGCAGGTTAGATTGTACATAGCCTAGGCAGCAGATAATATTGCTGAATTTTTGTTGAATAACATAAAGTATCCCTTTACACTAGACGCATGTAATGTACTTCAATGTAATGGATTACGGTGATTTACAATGGCTCCATTCAGCTAATCTTATACATAATTAAAACATGAATATTATTACCGAGTTTGACATTTTTGATGAGCACAAGTTTGCAATTGATTATTCGCGATGGGTGCAGCCAAACTACCACACACAGCTTCCGAAAACCTGGTCCCATTTCGTTTGGGACTAGTAGTTTTTTTAATAACACACCAGATTGGTCAATTTTACTAGGTTATGAAAATTCCTTGACATGATCTTTTTAATAAATGTTAATCATATCATAATATTATGTGGTATGTTTTTTTCCGTCGTGTACATTGCTGTCCACAAATTTCTAATGCAAACAGGCTTAAGTTCCTCTGGAAGAATTTCCCATTTTTAAGATACACTTTATTAACTACCTCAGACACCCGGGTGTCCAGAACCTTCAAGCTACGACAGTTTAATTCCTGGTGAATTAAATATTGATCTTATGTTAAGGAACTGTAAACCAAGAATTTGAAAACTGAATTATATCGAGCATTTTAAATACTGACCTATTATTGTCAATTTTTGACATTAATATTGTGCATATCTTGATCTTGAAGCTGGGGTTTAACCTTTATTAAAACTTATAGTACTATTTTTGTAGCCGGCTGTTAATAAGATTTGTACATAACTTTATTGTTGTTACTTTTAATATAGAGTAACGAGATGGAAAAAATGACCGGTATTTTAAACCCCAAAGTGCATTGTTACTGCATGTATTACGCTGTGAAATCTAAGCAGAGTTTCGCCATCGAGGTCATTTTGACGTTTAGAAGTATTTCATTTCATTTGCAGATTGTGTAGAAATCTAAGATCTTCTCTGTGTTTTGGAGGAGTACCAACATGACCATGGACAAAAGTACAGTGCCATTAAGACACGCTAGCATGCCCGGAGAAGTTAAACTCCCCAAGAGATATGGCAGAACAGATCAAGACTTAATGACGAAACGGAAGGGAAGTAGTGAACAAGAACGAGAAGGATCAATTCCGGAGAGACTTGGAGATCTCTCTCAGGCATTATTGTGGATTAAACAGGAACTTGTAAGTGTTAATCGATACACTAGACACCGACCAATAATTGGAAATCATAATTAATTCATCAATGTTTGTTTTACGTTTCAACGGGGCGCTAACATGTTTAATTAGATGAGATGGGTTGGAATGTTTACAAGCGAAGTAATTTAGATGGGTTACGTATCTTCCGATTAAGTATGAGGCCTCGTGCAAGAATCTGATAACCCACATAAAAGCGAAACAGGGAAATTCAGTTTAAACATAAGTATGCCAATGTATATTTGCGATGCCATAGGGTATTGATGCTAAATATATCTTCCATGTCGATTGGATTCCTAGAATCATAGTTCTATGGGTCACGGGTCTAGTGCCTTTACAAATGACAACATCCCAGTTATAATGGCAGTATGGGTGATGAGGTTTGTGCATGAGGCCACAGAAAAATTGAAATAAATTTCGTTGAAATAATCACCGACCGACACGTAGAACTATGTATGCACATGTTTTGTGAATAAACATTCAAATCTTATGATTTGCATATGCATGTATAAATCTATCAGTACTACTGTCATGTAATAGATTTACCATCATAAAAAAGATGTATATGAATTCATTACAGTTCCGGTACTTGAATCTCTATTTAAATCTTTTGGTGAAGTGAAAGTGAAACGTAAGCATTGACAAGGCTGGATTCGATTCAATATGACATTCTTCAAAACCTTGGTTATGGACACTCTTGAGAAGTTAAGACTTCCTTATCAAAATCATGAACTTTGTCAATACGTTAGTTTATCATATTGTAATACATTCATAGATAAGTCTTTGAGGTGATATTTATAACAGATTTAATTCGTTGTATGTTTTATTTCTCTTACAGATTCTTTTACGACAGCATGATATTTTACTTAAACGACAGTTTAGTGATATCCAAGAAACAATCAAATCGCTCCATAAGTCTAAAACGAGAATATATGGGCGGAATAATACCAACTCCACATCGAGTCTTCACTCCTGCAGCAGCATTGATTTTACGTTAGAAAATTATTCAGTCCGAGAGGCCTCAAGTGTAACAGCATTGTATAGTGATGACGAAGATGACGACGTTAACGAGAACCAATTTCGACCTCGTACGTCATCAATGAAAACAACACGTGATCTAGCGGCGCTTGCAAGAAGAAGGGGTAGTAAAGAACTCATATGATCTAGATGCGCTCAAGCATCTATACGGGTACCTATTTATGTATACGGGTTGCACGGCAAGTGGTAAAATACATGATTGCCATCATTTCTACAGCAAAATGTAAACTACGTTCTTACAATGTACAAGGAGATATTCTTTGATAACCCGCTGCACCTATACCGATTTGGTAAACACTATTTACTATGGATCAATTCGTATACATTTTTTGTATAAAACTACGGGTGTATGCTTCGATTTGACAAGAGACAGAAACTGGTTTTACGCAGACATATACAAAATTTGCAAACCGAATTGAGAAGCTGAATGACAGCCTGACAGCATTATTCTAAATAAAGAATCTTACAGAGCGCGTCGCATTAGTCTGACAGATATATGTGCAAAAGCATGTACTTTGTTTTGGCCCATCAATTTTTACCACCCCAAGTAAAGATATATATGCATTTCGTGTTTGAGGAGATTACTATAAAGGACATGATTTACCCATTTAAAACATGGATGCATCAAAATATTATACAGCGAAAGAAACCAGGAACTTTCCGGAAATTACTCTAAAGGACAATCAAAATAGCAGCATGTAAAACTCAAAAGGCGGATGCAAACATTTTTTGCAATATCGTGTATATCCTTATATGTGATTCGTGTATTGCATAATGGGATAACGACAAAGTGAAGTGCAAAATCTTGTGCGCTTGTAGCCATTAAAGCATTAAAATTTAATTTGGTGATTTTACCACCGCCATTAATAGCTTCTTATAAATACCTTTTTGTACTTGTTTTGGGGTGTTCTGACATAAGCGTCTTGTGTAATCTTCATAACACTAATCAAGGACAGTGCAAGATGTGACCTATATTTTCGTCATAAGACAACTCGCCTGTATATATTGGTCAGTCTGGTCCGAATTCAGAAATTACAGTGCGTTACATTTATTCATTAAGGTGATCATTTCATCTTTACATATCGTCATATTCATTCGACAACACGGTAATCTGCAATGCCCTTCGAATTAAAGTACATGTACCTTTAATTTGATTTTTTTGTGTTTATTCAAGATTCTACTATTCCTACCTCCTGTCACGGGTCCCAATAAGACAGCAAGCTAGTAGTCTCGCTAAAACAGCACCCAGACGTTAGCAAGTACTAAACTGTGAAAACTCAAAACAGAGCTATTGTTTCATAGTTGTCACATTATATATTCTTGAAAATAATGCATGTATTCCCTTCACATACTGAGTGAGGAAAATGCAAATAAAATAACAATGATACCATCGCTCAATTCTTCAAAAACTAAGCTCATTCATATCTATCATTTTGATATTACATCAAGTATTTTAATTCATTCATTCATCATCATTTGTTATTTTCCCCGTTAACATTTGATTACGGTTTTTGTAATCAAAGTTCTGCCTGAAACATTCATGTTGTCTGTAGTTATTACTGTATAAGATATGTGATGTGTTTCATATTTACGATTAAATAATCGAACATTCTGTCTCTCTTCTTTATTTTACTGTCAAACGTTCGAAATACGAGAAATTAGTTTATCATATACATCTCGTCTTCCCGTTTTGAAAGTAGTCTTCCTTGCATTCATTTTTGGTATCAGTACAAGTGGCGATAAATTTATTTTAGAAAAATTGTAGTTTCGAAACAAACCACGTTCCTGAAGGATAAAATGGCAGATATAATCCAATTAACACAGAATAAACACAGGCATCAGACATTAACAGTTGGGATCAGGTGTTATGGAGGTATAGACATTTCCTGTTGATGGGTAACGCCCACATTTAAGGTACATACATGTAGTAAGATTCCTCGTGACTCCCCAGGTAGCCTGTTCTCCTTCTGATCGCGAGGTCCGTGCTGTGGACTCAGCCGGGTTATCCATGTCCTTCGATTGAGACAGTCAAACCAGCGACCCCGTGGTAGAGTAGGTGTCGGCACGTTAAAGACCACTCACTGCTCAATCGTCATATGTGTCGAGCAAGGTAACATCTATAGTGCTACATCGGTATACGGCAACGTCTCCATATGGATGAAAGATTCTTGAGAGGAACATTAAACAACAATACAAGCAACCGGAAGTGTTTAATGAAAATATGAACACATAAAAGTATACGTTCGATTCCTTTTATCATTTAAGTACTGTTTTGTTTAGTAATCAACAATTAACGTGTCTATGGTGTTTCGGCTTTATCATAAATTTTGAATTAAAATGAATTAAAATCATAAATTGAATTAAATAAAAAAGAAAATAGTTGAGTATATGACAAAGTAAGATGTTTTGTATGTCATACTCCTAATAATGGCTCTTGGAATAAAGGTATCGAACACATACCAAAATTTACATGACAGCGCATGTGCTTAGAAAGGTTGTATCTTTCTAAGCATATGCGCTGCCAAGTAATTTTGGTAGATGTTTAAAAGGAAATAGACTGAAAACACAGTATAAAATATTTCGGGGCAATTAAAGATAAATTTAAGATAACGACTCAGGGAAATGTGTACGTGACACGTTACGCATAAAACGGTAGTTTTATTTTCTGTTTTTCTGTGATTGTCGATTCGATATTGTATCGTCATTGGCATTAGTCCTTAATGTCACGTATTGGCGATCAGTTACTGTGTTTTTCTTTTATGAAAATGTAAAACAAGAAGGATGTTTATCTAATTAAATGTTTTATTAGAATAACATATAACGGTTTTCATTTATCATTATTAACGTGTCCACTTCCTATAAGGATACTTGGTTTTTTTTACAGTTATCGAAACGAAAATTACTGCAAATGACATAAACCGTTCCTTCAAATAATTACGAAGGGTTTGGGAAAAGGTAAGGAAAAAATAACTTATTTACTCATTCTTGTTTTTATTAAGGCCATACCTTCAATATGTTTTCCAACATTTGATTACAGTGAGCTTCATCCTGGATGTATTTTATATTTTCAAAGACCACGATTGAAAATATATCGCCTTTATCACGGCGCCAAATACTGTATTAAATTACGGGGGGAGATGTCCCAAGTGCAAATGCACTGAGGTAAACATCACCCTTACCCCGATCAAACCGAAAAAAATTCTCACACCTGTAAAAACGACCGTATCCCGATACGAACGAGCGGTAAGAGGTAACTTTGAGAAAGAGGAATTTTTAGATTAAAACTCTTCTGATTTGGAGGAATATTCGGGCTATTCGTAGCGAAGGAGTTTGGACTACAGTGGAGTTGGTCTATCAATCAAAGAGGATTGACTTTTTGACTTTGTTGGAGGCATCCTTCGTTTTAAGCATCAGAATTTGCTATGTATATAAATAGTGATTCTTTCTGTGGATTTTATTCCTTTTCGTTATAGCACTGAATTCGCTTTAAGCCGATTCGTTATAGACAGACTCTACTGTACTTCTCATCGGAAGATAGGGGAACATTGTCGTCACGATGGTAAATAATTAATTTTAGCGTGGAAGGGGATGGAATTTGACAATTTCAAACTGTGGATGCTTAGGTAGATTCTTGCGATCGCATTTAGAGAGTTACATTTACATTACCGACAAGCAAGAAACATGCGTTGGTTCCTAACGAGAACAGTTCATCCTCTCTGCCCGCTTCGATAACTAAACGCGTCTTATTGCAGAGGAAAAGTCTCTCAAAACTATCGTATTCAAAGAACAATACTTAAATAATCGGCTTGGCAACCTTCTCCACACGCACTATTATATTTACATACTGTACAATTGATATAACTTACCAACAACAGTCTGAAATACATACGATTTGATTAATACATAAGATATTTGACAAGCTTTTCAAATTAGAAAAAAGTGTCATGTATTCAATCAGATATCTACTAACAAAACATATGTCACACGTTCCTTATCCAAAAATGTGAGACATGAAAAAAGTGCAGCATGATTTACTAGGTTCCGATGACCGGAGGTGATTTTCACTTGTAGATAATAAACTTTTCAAGATGGAGTCCAAATTTTAATCATGGCCGAGAGAATGGAGAATTTGGAGTTCTTGTGAATTGTAGTTATTATATCAAACATACTCCAAAATTAAATTTCGAATACTTTTGAAGAAATATTAGTGGCATTTATATTCCGTGAACGAAGTATATCAATGTACAATGTACTTACTTGTGAACGTTGGGATGCCGGGGCTCATTGCTTGACGTGTTTGCCTCCTGATCGTGAGATCCAGAATTCGATTCAGTTCCGTGCTGCGGTTAGCTGACCTTATATTTCGGATGAGTCAGTAAAAACCAAGGTTCCGTTGTTGTT
>JACSZP010010636.1:13950-37277 GCA_016161895.1 Pinna nobilis
CCAGTGAAGAGCGATAAATTTTGTCTATGCTCGGCACTGCTGGCCATAGAGTAGGGAGGGTACTTTAACGTGACAACACCTACTGTGATCACGGCACACCTCCCTGTTCTACGGGCCATATTTGTGAAGCATAAGCTAAATCACATTTAAGTGAAAGATTCTTGATTGGGACGTCAAACAGCAATACAACCAAAAACTTTATTTCCTGTTTGCAAAGTTTTCTATTCATTCGTATAGAATTAATCAAGATTAATGTATTAAATATTTTTTTTAATATTCAAAGTAGAAACAAAGTAAAGAGCACTAAATTGTGAACCTGGCAATTCCATTCGGAATTCAATTTTTCAAAACACAAAAACTAAGAACACGCTTTTCTGATCCAACATAGCCGAATGCTGGTGGTAAAAGTGTTAAAATGTTAATGCAGAGACTTTTCGCCTTGTCCTCCATTTTTTTCCTTTCGATTCATATTATATGGGAGACTTAACCAGTCTCACGTCTAACGAATTAGGTTGGTGTCTCTACAAGGTTGATCTGGCTTTCTAGTTCAACGTTCAGAACTGCATATCATATAATGAGTGTGATATTATTGAACTAAGCGAGAAAATTAATCAAGTAATTAAGCAATAAATCAAAATAAAAGAAAATGACCTTTGGTATTTAATAACTATTTCATATCGTAGAGAGTGTTTTCCTTTTTATTACACTAGCTTAATATTTTGTTGACCGCTATACGGAGCTGCTCAAATGCCAAAGCCATAAATTTCAAGTACGACATAGATGAAGTTCGAACGGAAAAAGTATTATCCGCATTGTGAAATATTTCCGATAGTTAGTCATTGTAAGTGCATGAAATATAACAACATCTATATTTGAAATCAAACCCCCAAAGATTCTTGGACAGTTCTAAAATCGTCTTTTTTGTCCTAATCTTACATTCGAAATGAAATCGTTGATTTCACATTTTGCATATTTATTTGTGGCATGGTATTTTGAGAATTAATACATGTTCAAGCCAGTGAAGAAAATTTATAAATGTCCACGATAGTCTAAAAAAGTTTACAGTAGAAGATACCAAGGGGGTAATCAATGATTCAAAAACCCAAAGGCAGACGAAAGAATGGCCAAATAAAAAAAGAGACAACGCAAACAGCTATCAACACAACAAGACGTTTAAAACCGAAAATAAACACGAACCCCACCAAAAACCGGGGTGAGTCAAGGTTCTCCGGAAGGGTTAGCAACTCCTGCTCCGCGCAATCAGTATATCATTCAGAGGAGACAGCAAAACACGTAATAGCCAAACACAGGCCAGATTGGTCGCTCTTCCCCGGCAATGGTGACGTATCCAAATAAGTGAAAGATTCTTTATTCGGACGTTTAACAACAATACAATCAACAGTAGTTATCATAACAGAATAATCAGATTCAAGAAGTATATAAATGCCATTGTTTGATCCAAATATATGTACAGTTAGGTATTTATCCTGGTTCAGATCAACGTCCTATATCCAATGTACTTGAATACTAGACATTTAAGATTAACACTCACGCGCTTAAGTTATGATTATACTTTCCAAAAATTTCGTGCTTGATTTTCTATTAATGACTTTTGTCCAGAATATGATTACAGATATAATCACCAATATATGTCAAGTTGACCTTGATTTCAGAAATTTTATTTGTTATAAAGCAATTATTAAATATAATCTGCGTTAAATTCCTTTGTAAAGTTTGATCGCACCATCAATTCCCGTACTTAGTTATTAAACTTTTCTATAATTATTAACCACAGACTTTGAGTATTGATTTTACCTTCCCTTAACATGTAATTTACAAGTCAACATAACGAATTGTCTTACTTCTCTGAGATGTACTTGTTGATTTCTATTGTGAAAGTTTGTAATGATCTCGTAATGGCGATGTTGTTGTAAATTTCCTAACGTCGGAAAGAGCTCCAATCACAGATTGCTGGAAGTAGAAATTTGCCGATGACAGAGGCAATGGCCCATGAAGTCGCTTCGTTAGAACACTTGCTGCTTTCTTTTTATTGCGCTTTATACATCAAACTTGAAGATGGAATTTGTTATCAAAAAGAATCGATAGAGATTGCGTGACCATGTTCTGGTGCTATAAAACTTTCTTCTAACTAAGATCTCAGATGAAAACAAAGACATCAAGGAAGAGATGGGAGAGTAACTATGGGGAGTGAAAGTATCAAACATTTTGTGTACAAAAATTCATTGGAAGAAAAGGATTTGAAAACTAAGCTGGCCAGAATCGACGGGGAAAAGGGGGACAGACTAACGGAGATAAATAGAAGACAAGATAAATTTGCACTGCGGCATTCCCATCTAACAGCCGGAGGAGCTATTGGCATACCACCACCAAAGAACATGAAGACAGAGTCAAAGACTCACAGAAAAGAACCAAAGTCAGAGTCTGCTCCGGTGCTGAAAGGGGATAAGATGCTCACAGAAAGCAAAAAGAAAATGAATGAACAGAATTTGAAATTAAGCAAAGCAGTTGTAAGACATTCTGATATAAGAGCCAGTTTTTCACGCTGTCCAAAACTTTGCTTAAGGAGAAGTCATACGGAGAGTTCGCTAAAATATCTCCCTGACATCCAAAACTACAACAAAAGATGTCAGCTGCAAAGAAGGTACAACAATGGTACAGTGGCAACGCGATCGTTTGACAATTACGGTAGCGACGAAGAAGGTATAGTTACAGAGATAGATGATGAGACATTGGACTACTCCTCTGTGTCAATTAGCAGATATTTTAGGACAGTCAGCGATAGCGTTCTGGGACAGATCAAACAATACTCACGTTCTACTAATTTTAGCAACATACAGCATCGTATTTATTCTGAGGAGAGGTGGAATTATTTACTTCGAAATGTATTTGAGAGACTACATAATGGACATGACACGAGGAAAAGAAGTGATCGAGGGGAGGAATCGCCCAGTGACTACGGCAAATTGCACTCTTGTAGGTATCTTCGTTTCCCGGTTATTCGGAATAAGTCCCCTTCAGTGTCACTGAAAAAGTGAATGGTGCCTACGTGTGATACATTGTAATTTCAGCCATATCTATGGAATGTCGATTTCTTTAGCTGTTGATAATTGTGCATTGTGCTTTTATCCTGGACGCTGAAAGACCAGTGTGAAATGTCCTGCAGTAAGACTAGAAGTCTCTTCGGCCTTATCTTGGTGGAATTGACACTACGGATGAAAATAGAGAAGGTTTATAAATGCCAACCTCGCTGAAAATGGTACGACTTAACCTATGATACTGACTTTCTGGTATGGCTACCGAGAAAACGCACTTCTGGTATTGTCATTACGGCAAAAAAATAAAACAAACAAACAATAACTTCCTCTGATCAAGAAAATTCTGAAAAATATGTCAGAATTAATACCTATGTCACAGTAGGTGTCGGCACGTTAATGAGCCCTCCCTGCTCTACGGTCATAGAGTTCCGAACATGCGCAAAATTTGTCGCCCTTCACCGGCACACGGTGGCGACTTCTTTTAAGTGAAGGATTTTTAGTAGGGCTTAAAACAACACAACATCCGTGTCACGTTAAAGAACCCCCCATGCTCTACGGCCAGCAGTGTCGAGCACAGGCAAAATTTGTCGCCCTTCACGGGCGTACGGTACCGTCCTCATATGAGTGAAATATTCTTGAGTGGGACATTAAACAACAATGCAACAACAACAATCACCCCTAAGGATACCCTTCACTATAATCCATTGTTATAAATCATTTATAACAATTCGACAAATATCATATTCTTGTGTGCGCAATTTATGATTTTTATTTACGAGACCTGTAAAATGGTTGCATTAAGTTTTCCATGATGCGTTTCCGAAAACTTCCATGAAATATTGGACATTTGAAGAAATAAATACACGGAAATAATTAACATCAGGGCGATATTGTCAGGTCAGAGAAATAAAATATTAATTGTTCTGATAAGGTTTCAATAATTGTAGTATAAGAAATACATTGGGAACGCAGATAGTGCACTGAAAAATTGATGTCTATGTGCACAATAATTTCATTGAACTTCGATTTATTTCCAGTCTACATGTGTAACCGCCGGTGAAAGTGAAAATGCAATCTATTAAGCAATACTAGCAGTATCAATTGCGGGCTAATGGAAGGAAATGACAGGGAGAAACAATTTTACTCAAAAATGACAATTTCCTGTTTGTAATATTCTTTTAAATTCATTTAAAGAAAATAAATTGGAAACTTAAACGTGTGTCACTATGGTAACAAAAAGGACTCCCGCAAAAGTAGGGATGGAGTTACATAATGCGCGGCGGCTATAAAAAGACTATCTTAAATGTAAAATTGTATTCCTTCAATCTAATTTTAAATTACATGTAGTTACAAGTAAATGATTAATTTACAACAACAGTAAGGGAATACATATTGCTTTTGTTCAGAGTATTATATTCTTTTTTTTTACAGTGATAGCAATTTAAGGAAATTGCGTCCTTAAGCAGCTCTCTCTCTCTCTCTCTCTCTCTCTCTGTGGCAAAAAATTAGATCGTTATGTCTCTTCTGCTCAGGTACTCATTTGATCGGTGATCCCTGACTTGTTTTGTAATTTACCTTACGCTGTTTTTTGTTGTAACTTCTCGGTTTGTAACCTTTTAAATACTGGAATTTAGGACGTGGTTATGATTTATCCAATTAAGCTGCTTTATAATCAGATTAATAGATTCAATGGGAAAAACAAGATTTTACGGCACTGGGACTTATTCAACGATCAGACTTTATACATTCTCTATTTGATGAAGGTTGTGTGTTGAGGTACAGTCGTCGATGTTCTACGAAAACCGGAGATGTTTAATAACGCAGAGACACGTGAAAACCAAAAGGCTATCATGTCATCGACTAATGTTCAAATGACGGATTTCAAAAAATTATTCGGTCAGCATGTCCAGGAACAGTACAATATGAAAAAGCATATGCATTATCTGGAAAACGAGAAGCACCAAAAGCTTCAGGACATGGTGCATTCGAAATTCTCATTCATAAAGAAATATGGCAGATACCTTCATATGCGAAAAACGAATACAAATGGGAGGAATAGTCGTTATTCGCTGGACGATATCAGTGCTCTGCTTCCACAAGAAGACAGAAACGGACAAAGGCACCTTCAGCGAAATAAAACTATATGTGGCACGTCATCCGTTAAAAAGCAAAGTGGAACAGTTAGTCCGGTAGACTTTCCGTACTCTTTCGAATCTTGGAATAATCTTGTTCAATCAAAATTCCATAGTGAGGACAGACGCATTTCGCGTCAGTTTGATGATGATGATGGTCTTTGCATAACGACCCCGTCATCGGCGGTGGAAGAGAAAACTGTTGAAAAGAACATAAATGATCAGGTTAAATTACCTGTGATAAGTGAAAAGAGTATATGTAAGGATGAAAATTTAACTCCTGGGACTGAGGATCACAATGACAACGACGCAGGGAAACGTACAACAAACTCCAGACACCGTTCGAACTCCATAGATAATGGCAGAAAATTTAGAGAAATTTCTTTGCCAAATATATATGAAAATGACTCTGTTTCTCATGTGACTGCTAACACTCACAGGGATGATAAATCTGGGTTCAGCAATGAAGGTGAATGCATTGATGGTGTCGGTAAAAGGCTAGGGACACCATTTGTAAAATTCCAACCAAAATCTGAAAACATTCTCTCCCGTAAGAATGATCATTTTTCTGATGAGAATATACTGAACAGGCGTCGTAAAGGTAGAAGCAGTAGTCTTGCGCCTGATATGTTCTCATCGTTCGCCAGTCAGAGCAAAAATACACTGCTCCAACCTCCAATTGAGGAGTTGGGATCCCAAATACGACAACGAAGTAAGAGTTTCACTAATATCGTGATGCTGCGAGAGTCTATATCACGCGAGAAAGAAACAAAGTCATCTCTGCGTTTGATGATAGATCACAGCAAAGGTTCAAGGAAATGGAAATACATAACAAAACTTTTGAATACAGGCTTGCAGGAAATAAAAGAGTCTGAAAAAGCAGGGATTGACACGAATGCCAAAGACGACAAAACATCAAACATTTGTGACTGTAGGTACCTGCGTATTCCAGAACCTGAACAAGAAGAAAAGTGAATTCTTGTTAATTGGCAATTCTGAGTCCAGTAGCGCTTATTTAAACCATTATCTTGTTTTATGAAATGTAGATTCCGGTGATGTTATGGTGACATTTGAAGATGACTCCACTTCCGCGAAATTTTAAATCAAAATATTTGAATTATTGATGATATATAATTGCTCTCACATCATGACGTTAAATCATAAAAATTCATTTGAGTTTGTTTTATTCGTTATTGATTTTCATTGTTATTATAGATATTATGCCTTTTATCCTTCCGTATACTGGCAAGTTCGATATAATCAGATAAAAAATGAAATAGACTTTTGCTTATCGTTTTATGTTAAACAAGACGGGCTGCAAGCATTGGTCATGGGTATTTTACCTAATTCCATGAAAGGGTTAAGGAGATACATGTATGACCCCGGCGAAGACGGACGCACAGACAAAGCGGCGATTATATGCTCCCCCAAATTTGTTTCGGGCCAGAGCATAAAAAACCAAGTTATATGCGTATTTATGTGACTCTTGCGATGAATAAGGAAGAAAAGATGCAAGAATATCACATGTTCCTCTCATGAATCTGAAGTTCCGGGTGTATATGTACCTTCCCACGTTGATTGGATTTGTCAGTAAGTACAGTGACATCACAATGTCACTATACTATGAGCACGACAAATATTCAAATCTAAAAACCATGTGGGTGTTTCCGAAAATCAATAATGTCTACAGAATTGTGTCACTCCTTGTCGTAGTTTTGACATTACTGTTTCCTTATAAATCTTCTACAACGATCCAACAAAGGTCATATTCCTATGAGTGCGTTTTGTAGTTCCTTTACGAGCTATGTAATGATGTCCCTGGTTTGTTTCCGAGGACTTCCAACAAACACAGAATATTTAAGAAAAGCTTGTCTGTGTAATTATGGCAATCTATTCTTTTGAAATAATAGAAATACGGCGTGCGCAGTAAAATCTTATGAACTTTTACTATCATGATGATTGATTTTATTTTATTTCATCGGCAAATAAAAAAAAATTATCTCACAAACAAATGTATCTACTTTCTGGTACATGCTTTCATACCGGTATTTTCAAACTTTATGCATTTTAAATCATGCTCAGCGGTTCTGTATCGTTTTACAGAATCGATTAATGATATTTGATGAAGAAGAATAAAGAACATTTCCTGATTCTTAATTGACAAAGAGTTGGGAGTGTTAATAAGGTGTAGCGGACAATAAACGATTGAACATTGTTTTACATCGTCGCCATGGGCAGAAGATAAACAGACTAAAAATGCAAGTTCGTTTCTTTGTTGTTGTTTTATTTTCTGTCATACGCAATTTTCGACAATCTTTCAGTCATTTGGTGACGTGAGAATCCCGGATACAAATGTACTCGGATAAAGATCAACGGTATACCACGGGAAAACTGACAAATTTCCCCCCAAATAATTAGAAACGACCACAGCTAGGTTAGGGCCAGAGGCGAGAATCCTCATAATCTGAAACAAGATGTAATGTACATTAATGTTCGTTACCATTAGCTTTTCGAGATCTCTTATTTGACTTATAAATTGTCAATTTCAAGATTCACGACGGAACAAGCTTTTTACTTACTGTAAGGTAAGAGGAAAAATTTCGGCCTCATTCAACATTATCAGTATTCAGGTTTCTAGAAATACTATTCGGTTATAAAAAAAAGGTGATATTTTTATTCATTAATATAATTTCCTAAAATTTATAAATACTTTGAATATTATCATACTTTGTTTGAGAGAAGCGTAGAATTTTTATTTCAATTTAAATATCTTGAATAAAACCTTGAAAACGCTGGAAATGACTCGTGGAATTACAGTATCTTAAGAATATGCCTACCGGGATAATTCAGTTACGTGTACTTTGAGCCAAAATGTCTAGATGATTAACTACATGTGAACAAAATAAGCAGCTTATACAACAATGCCTTCGATTCAAAGTCAAATAAACAAAAACACTTTTTTCTTTAATCGGAACTGTTTGAGGTTAATCAGACACCCAACCAATAAAAATATAAAAAACATCATTTTCTCCTTTTGTTTGTTTTGTTATTGGATTACGTCAAACTCGTTAATCTTTCAGCGCCAATTTTAACTGGAGAATCATTCATTACAATATACTCGCGGAGACCACTGGCCTTCCCAAAGTAACTTTATTACATAACCACCCATGATTCCATCAACACTGGACCATTGCTGACTAAAGCTTAATGACTTAAAGCGGGCCTCCGTGGCTGTGTGGTTAGCGTGTTCGACTGTGAATCGGAAGACTCGGGTTCAAGCCGCGTAAACGCCACTCCGCGGTTGTCCGTCCCTGTCCTTCGGATGAGACAGTAAAAACCAAGGTCCCATGTTACAGTAGGTGTTGGCACGTTAAAGAACCCTGCCTGCTCTACGGCCAGCAGTGCCGAGCATAGGCAAAATTTGTAGCCCTTCACCGGCACACGGTGACGTCTCCATATCAGTGAAATATTCTTGAGTCGGACGTTAAACAACAACGCAACAACAACGACTTAAAGCACGATGTTCTGACCACTAGGCCAAGAATAATGTATACAGATCTATTGATAATAAAAAAAATGTTCATGAGATTTTCTGTTTAATATGCATTTTTCCTAACTGTTACAGATATCATGCAACCTTTTCAATGGTATGTTTCACAACACAAATAAAATCATATCACATTTGAAGAATGAACTAATACATTTTCAACAGAATGTAACATTATTTCTAATCCATACATATACCTGCATATCTGTGTTGTATTTATCTTCTAGCTTTGCACAAAAATAATGAACACTCCAATATAAATAATCGGTCATTAAGAAAGTAGTCATGGCTATGTTTTTAAATCTGTTTTCACTCTTATTCATACATATATGTATCTGCGATATATTTAAATTACCAAAACAAGAGAGAAAGTTTTCTTTTGCATATTTTACATTAAATACCCGTTTTCTTTCTCCTTTTTAAGAACGGACAAAGAAAGCCATCTCATATAGCCATCACAATTAAATTGCCTCTATTTAACCGAAATGTAGCCGTCTACAAATAAAGAAATGTTTTTCTCAAGTTTGCTTGGGACAGTATGTCAATAGCAATCCCTGAATTCGTTGTACTCGTTTTTGGATACCGCATGGTGATATATTTTCTATGGTATTGCAATCAATATTCTAGATCTTTTTAACGAAAATACATTAGATTTTGGGAACTGCATCATTAGTACAGAAAGGAAATTATTGTGCAAACCATGTTAAAATATATAAAAAATATTTTATATAATACTCAATGTCAAATCTATTTTCTGTCTTCAAAATGCTAATTATGGAAGTCTGCCATATTAACATTGACCCTTCAAGTCCAGTTTGTAACGCAATTCTGCTCAATTTAAGTTAATCAATACCAAACTGTTGATCGGCGACAGGGATTTATTGATCCATATTAAGTAAAAAAAATCTTCTTAAGTGTTACGTCAGTGACCATTCTTAAGAACAAAGTGACACTGATTATTGCAAAAAATAGAAGTTTATAATAGTTGTGCATTCACTTGACCGGCATAAAGGACAAAACCTCGTCATATGTACACCATTTCTAATCATAATCCAAAGATATTAGCTTAGTGAGCAAAGTGTGTGGTCATAAAGCGTTTATGATTTGCACATACATGTACATAGATGTATTTGCCTATTTTGAACACAGAACTTATATAGGGTTCATTTTCAAATTCACAATGTAAAATAGTGCATTACTAAACTGGAGCACAAGTACATGTACTATAAAATTAATATCGCATAGTACAAACTCAGATGACATAGTCTAACCTATTTTAAAGACCATCCAAGGGGGGCAAAAAGGAGCACATGTGGCAGATGGTGTCGTAATTCAGGTGATTTATACAGGAAAAATCATTTTGAGAACCATACATTCATGTCACAACTGACAGGTTACCTTTAATTCGATAGGTTGTTAACGCAGGTTATGCTTTATATGATGTACAATTTTATCTACATGTAATTCTCATACACTAGAGAGAGTTCGTTGTTACACTGAAATATATTCATGAGCTAGTGAACAAAATTATTTTATCTAATAAATTCAAAGTACAAAGAAAAATGGTTCTTTTATCTGATCATTTTTCTA
The DNA here is from genome assembly GCA_016161895.1 of Pinna nobilis. Lineage (NCBI taxonomy): Eukaryota > Metazoa > Mollusca > Bivalvia > Pterioida > Pinnidae > Pinna > Pinna nobilis. The sequence goes on from JACSZP010010636.1 coordinate 24,276, forward strand.
CCACCCAAGGTGCTCATTCAATAGTGCTGAACTCAAAAACAAATGGTGTACTGACATACTTATCGTGCAGGATCAATTCAACAGGTCTTATACAGTCACAAGCGAATTTTCTACTTTGTACTGCCAGTGAATCACAGAAACCAGTGACGCAATAGCACCATACAACCTTTATAACAATGACAAGGAATTGGTTGAATAGATTAACATGGAAAATATTTTTTCTCGGCTTTTCTGCTTTAGTATCAAAATAAAATTGAAGTCTACACCATGAAATAATAAATAAGAATTTATTAATTTCTTTTTCACATTTTTAAAATGAAGATATTACGTGTACACAAGGTTTGAGGTCACGAACCTGCCCGAGTCATCTCCTAGACTGCAGTTGGATTTACTATCTCACACTCAAGGAATGATCTTGTTATTCTCCATCGTTTATAACCAGAACGCATTTAGAAAAAAATAAAGAAAATGTGAAAAAAACACCTTCGAAAAAAAAACATAAATTTATAGAAATTCATGCAAAAAGCAGTATTAATGAATTTCCTTCTCACATTATGAATTTAATATAACTGAAAGAATAGTATGATAGTTTAAAATAACTCAATACAAATAATTTTCCTTTGAGAAGTAATACTATTGACAGTTACTGTATATTCAGATACATTAACACATTCTTATTTTAGCGTTGTACAGGAGTTTGGACATGATAACACAATCTGAATTAAGCTAAAAAATGATAAATCAATTTTATATATGTACTACATGTTCCTGTACTTTATTTCGAAGTATATTATCTATCACCAGAGTTGCCGATTGACATTGGGTATTTATAGACAAGGGTTACATAGCAGTACAGAAAAGTTGTTTCATGAAGATGATATATGTTTAATCTTGGCACTGTACTTGAATTGACATAATACTGACAAGACAAAACATTAAAATACCCCTCTAAAATATGTACATGTTCAGTATTCTGTTTCAAAACAAATATTTCTTATGTCATGCAATTACATATGTATTGCTGTTTTTGTTGCTTTTTATTTCTTTTCTTATTTTTGGTCAGGCCTCAAACAGTTACTTTCTAGTACACAATACAGAGGTTAAAAACATGAATTTCATTGATTTCATTTCATTACGAATAACTGTAATATAATCAATTCTTTAATAAAAGCAACCACCTATTGTATTTATGGCATTTATTGTCCTTATAACGACAATTCCATGGGACTCGCTGTACACATTTATAGAGGTAATAATGGCTTCTAGGCATAAAATGTTGATAACTGTACTCATTGAACAAAGAATAAGCAATATGTTGACTACTGTATTTGTTGATAAAAGAATCAGTAATATGTTGACTACTGTATTTGTTGAATAAAGAATCAGTAATTTGTTGACTACCGCATTTGATGAACAAAGAATCAGTAATGTTTACTGCATTTGTTGAACAAAGAATCAGTAATATGTTGACTACTGTATTTGTTGAACAGAGAATCAGTAATGTTGACTTCTGTTTTTGGTGAACAAAGAATCAGTAAAATGTTGACACCAATATTTGTTGAACAAAGAATAAGCAATGTGTTAACTACTGCATTTGTTAAATAAAGAATCGGTAATATGTTGACTAATGATTCTCATTGAGCAAAGAATCAGTGAAATGTTAAAACTACTGCATTCATTGAACAAAGAAACAATAATAAGGTGGCTACTTGATTTGTTGAACAAAGAATCAGTAATATGTTGACAACTGTATTTGTTGAATAGAGAATTAATAATATGTTGACTACTGTATTTGTTGAACAAAGAATCAGTAATATGTTGAATACTGTGTTCATTGAACAAAGAATCAGTTATATGTTGAATACTGTATTCATTGAACAAGAATCAGTGAAATGTTAACAACTGCATCCGTTGAACAAAGAATCAGTAATATATTGTCTTCTGTATTCTTTTAACAAAGAATCAGTAATATGTTGACTACTGTGTTGGTTGAACAAAAAATCAGTAATATGTTGACTACTGTATTTGTTGAACAAAAAATCAGTAATATGTTGACTACTACATTTGTTGAACAAAGAATCAGTAATATCTTGCCTACTACATTTGTTGAACAAAGAATCAGTGAATTGTTAACCACCGTGCATTCATTGAACAAAGAATTAGTAATATGTTGAATGCTGTTAATCTGTTTAATTCGCAAAATTTATGTTTTGCATAATTATGCCAAACCATGTACTGACAAAAATTTATTTGTTGAGTAATTCAACTTAACACAAAAATGCACAATATAAAACAGGGCTATTACCTTTACACACACTAGCAAAAATATTGTCTTGTTAATAATTGTAAGAGTATCAAATTACCAAAATAAAGTTTTGCAATAAAAAAAATCTTTATTTACAGTATATTTGACAAATGACATCACGCATACTTGCTAGCGTATTCCAATAAATATCACTTTGTCTTGTCATTCATCTTGTAAAGTTCAAAATAAAAGAAAGTCTTGTTAAAAAATAAAATAACGGTATGGCGATGAGGGTAAATGAGAATGGCATACAACAACAAAATAAAATGCAATAAAAAAAAAGATAAAATTGCAATTACAAGTATTATGTTAACATCATGTTATGAAAATAAAACTTGTCATGGGGAATTCCTCAAATATTTGGCACATTATTCTTTAAGTGTAAAATGGGAAATGTTCATGTCCACTTAGCATTTATTACACTGGCATCAAAACTTGGTCTTACACAGGTTTTTTTCTTTTCCTGAGCTAGATAAACATTTTTGTGAATATGACTAGCATATTTGTATAGATAAAAGGAGTTTCAGAATTTTTCAAATATCACAGAATCAGCCATGTCCATCAGCATTATCCCTGATTTGTTGATTTTCCTTTCAAACAAAAACAAAGGATATGTAATCACAGAAAGAACTTGCAGCCATACTTATTATAGTTGGTTTTTAGACTTGGATAATACAGGGCAACCAGTTTTGAGAGATCATCTGTCTTGAGGGACCACATTAAAAAAAACAACCTTTTTAAGATAAATATAGAAATAAAACCTGTCATGAGAGACCACCTATTTTGAAAGACCACACTGCATTGCAGAGGGAGTGGTCTGTCAAGACAGGGTGCACTGTAATTAAGAGTAACTCAACTCAGCAATAGTGGTAGGAATCAAAAAGTGGTGCCAACAACCTACAAATGATAATCCAATACATAAACTGAGATCTGCTGTTAATCTTGTATATCTAAAAGTAGATAGGTCCCCATGCTACTTGTTCATATTTGGCCTTTAGTGCAGTCTGTAATTCATCTGCGTGTGCTTGGTCACGTGTTTCAACAACACACTTCACCTGCAAATTTAAAGAATATGTCCTATTAACATGTATTCATGAACATTTGATCTCGGATATGCTGAAACAAACAGAGAATTAATTTTTTCTTGCATCCAAATAATTGGGATAAAATAGTATTAAAGCAATTTAGCCAAGACATTAAATCATTTCGAATAAAGCGGTATTTGAAGGGTTCCACCGTAACTTCATGCACACAAAAACAAACGCAGATTTTTTTTATCTAATTGCTCATACCAAAACAAAACATTAAACTTAAACAGAGTTTTATGACTGACTTTAAATAAGAAATATTATTGAATCCAAATAAAAGTGATGTTTAATGCATAAAAAATTGAGTTTGGGGTCAGAAATAAATCTGATGTGTTTGAGGCTAAGAAATGATAGACAGACTTACATAAAAATATATGTACATAACAAGTAAGATAAAATCGAAACTCACATCATACTTAGAAAAAATAATCATCCTAAGCTTAGGTACATCTAATGAAGGAGGGATAACTCTCAATAACATTACAACAGTTTCACGAGACTCACCTGAACAGAAAATACGTCAGTTTTCAACCAAGCTCTTTCATGAAAAATATCTTTAATGCTGAAAAAGATGTATTAAATACTGGTATAATGAAAAAAATTCTGCCTTAACAAAATATTCAAAAGCAAAGTATTGTAATGAATGATTTCCAGGTAGCTAAAAGTTGTGTTGATTGATGAACTATACATCTCAGTCGATAAGATATTCCAGAGCATGTATTTTCTATCAGGATTTCCAAGATAGCGTGTTTCTGCTGGGTTAGATTGAAATCATCTCTTCGAAGGTTTTACGGGTGCCATCATGAGCTGGTTCACGGTTATAAAATATCAATTTTAAGATGAAGAGGGATATGCTCCCCTTGTCATATACATGTATACCTAATCCCATCCTTCTTTTTACCATTTATGACTATTACAGAATTTGATATTCCTTGGATTTCAAATATAGGTAACATGACAGGTGCAACACATGGAGTATGAGTTGCTTACCCTTCTGGAGCACCTAAGTGTAGCTGTGTATTAGTGTTTATAGTGCTGTCTCTTTTTGTTTTTGCCACAGTATTGTTTGTCATTGATATAGTGAGTTTTGAATGCCCCTTGGTATCTTTTACTTACCCCCTTGTACTTAAAACAAATTTCCATTGTACTTTTCATCAATGTACTATTATGATACACAATTAAAAATTTATTTTAAATTCCCAGCTGCTGAATATTTATATCAAACAAACTATTCAGGATAATCATTTACCATTAAGCAGATTTGGGCTATTTAAAAAAAAAAATTAAATTTTGAATTTGAAAATTTAACGATTATTGACAATTGTAAAACCAATAATTTACCTGACACCCATTGTGGAGAGTACTTTTGTCAGATCTGCTATACCACCTGGTCTGTCTGATACAGTCACAACAAATCGAATAAGTCTGCCGTCAGCGGCAAGACCTCTGTCAATAACACGGCCAAGGGCAGTGGTGTCTATGTTACCCCCACAAAGAGCTATAACAACCCTAAGGAAAAAAAAAACAAAGTATTTTTATGTAATAGTACATGTGTATAAATAAGGCAGATTCAGGTACAAAACACTAGAATTTTTAAGTAAAATATAGATAAATTGGTAACAATAGATTTATAATATACAGCATGTTAGACTGAGTGGTCTAACTTGAGTATATAATTTGGACACTATGGGTTATTGGTACCATGATCTCAACTTTACTGCAAAATGCTTTGTCTTTACAAATCTTAAAATCCAATAATCTATGCATCAATTGGTTTTGTTAGTTTCATCTAATCCATGTATCTAGAATAGAAGGCCTATTTCAATTAAACAGAATTCTTAAAAAGAATTCTTGCAATATTTCAAACATCTATGGCCAACTCTGCCAATAATAGATCACAAGCATACATACATAAATTTCTAATGGTTTTCTTATAGGATATTTTTCTTTAGTTCTTTAAAGCAGACTGCTGATATTTATGGATACCATGGATTGAATAGAAATCAAATGATTATTTTTCTTACAACATTTTTATCATATAAGACTCACTTTTTGCCCTCCAGCTCTGGCACCAGACCTTGTACCACTGCTGCCAGTCCTGTGGCGCCAGCCCCTTCCACCACAGCTTTCTCCAGCTCAACAAGTCGTAAAATGGCCAGAGCAATAAACTCCTCCCTAAAAACCAAAGCATCAAATTCAGCACACATATGAACAAGATTAATTACAAATCGGGGCTGACATGGCCTAGTGGCAAGCACATTCGCCCTCTGATTGTGAAGTCATGGGGTTAAATCTGAGACAGTGAAGAACAAGGTCCCGTGTCACAATAGGTATCGACATGTTAAAGAACCCTCCTTGCTCTACGGCCCTGTGCCAAGCATTGGCAGAATTTGTCATTCTTCACAGGCAACATCTCCATAAAAGATAAAGACTCTTGTATCGGATGTTAACAACAATACAACCAACAAGCAATTGATTACAAATCAGAACCAAATAAATCATATATGAATAACAAAATATGACCTAGTATGTATGGTAAATATTTTTAATTATTCAAGCTTCTTTTCAAAATATCTTGTTTATAACTAAATATAAGAATGGAACACTTACTTTACAACCACCATCTTGTCTATCAATGAGTGTGCTGTAGCGTAGGCATTGATGCCTACTGTAGGTACTGCTAAACCTGAAAGATGAGACACCACAATCAGATATTTACAGTGGAAACCTTCTAAATTGGACTTTACACAAACTTGACTCCTATGATAATTGGACATACAGTTGAATCCAGCTTTCTCGAAGTTTTCGATCTTTCAAAATAAAGCCCATTTTTTTAAAAATAAATCAAGTAAATTTAGTCTCTATCTTTTGAACGTCAACCTTTCAAAAAAATCATGAGTAAATCTCATAGGCCAAAGTTAAAAATACCTGTGAAAAATCATCTCAATCTTTGAAGTCTGAGTTATTGGAAGACATCCTAATTACTGCAAGTTTATTTAATAATTAAGACAACGGTTGTGATAAATTATTTCAGGTGACCCAAGTGAAGAGTGGTGAGAAAAGTTGCTGGGAAAGCCGAAAAAAAGGACGGTATGGGTCGGTAGAATAGCATTCAGCTGGAGAGATGTTGTATTTTTGAATCCTCAGTCTCAAGAACTCAAAGTTCTTCAGCAGTCCCGAGCTATTTGAATATTTTTGTATTCATTAAAGTTATCTGTAAGATATTCATATGTTACATGCAAATTCTGGAACTTTCATGACTGAATGGTTCAAGCATTGTGCTTTAAACCACTCAGTATCTCCTCCCTAGTCTACACAGATTCCCTCCTAATGAGGATATTCTATGAATTTATTTTTCGGAATTCCAGCAGTTTTGAATTTGCCCTTTGACAATGTGGCAAAAGGAGTGAAAATAAAATGGGGGTGAATATTTCCCTGTTTACAGTAAAAGAATTACATTGGTCTATACATTTGTCAGCAGTAAGCAGAATGCTATAGTACTACTACCTGTGAGTACATTTCCATGTCAAAATTTTGTAATACAGTGGAGTTGGTCTATCATGAAATCAAAGGGATTGACTTTTAACTTCGTTATTGGCATCCTTCATTTTAAACATAAGAATTTACTGCATGTGCAGAAAAATAGTAATTTTTATAGGGATTTTATTCTCTTTCGTTATAGCACTGAATTCGCTTTAAGTCGATTCATTAAAAACCAACTCAACTGTTATTAATATTCATTTTCAAAGTTTTAGATTTCCATTAAAATACTACAGCAAATCTTGTAACTTATCCTACATGACTATGGCTAAGACATTGGACTTTAGGTTACAAAGCTTAACAACTCTGGTTCAATTCCAGCTGGCGTCAATTTCATCTAAATCAGAAAGTTGAAAGTTGTTGTATATTGTTACAGGCATAATGCTTGTGCCACATAGAGCTGGACAACACCATACTATTAAGACAATTTTAACTTTGGTGTAAAGAAATTGCAGAACATATAATTCAAAGCAAAAATGTGACAAATAGGTATATTCACATCTGAAAATCTATAACCTACCATCAGCCAGAGAAGAATTGATCTGTGACTTAACTGGCTTTCCAGCATTCAAAGCTGCAGTAAAACTGGCACACCTCTCTGATTCCACTCCCTGAAAAATGTAAATTTATAAAATCAAAAGTGAATATCCTCAACTGTGTCACTGAGATTGACATTAAAAGTGATGATATATGGCATTTATACTTTAGGGTATTTTGATATAGGCATTATTTTAGGCGGATTATATGGAGACATCACCATGTACCGATGAAGTGTGACAAATTTTGCCTATGCTCGGCACTTATGGCTGTAGAGCAGGGAGGTTCTTTAACGTGCCATGATCTACTGTGACATGGGACCTCAGTTTATACTGTCTCATCCGAAAAACAGCGATGGTCAACCATACCATGGCTTGGGCTCGAAAGCCGGACCCTTCCATTCAAAGTATGAAAATGACAGACATTGTATCTTTAAATTGGTCAATGTCAAATGATAAGTAAATACAAATTCTGAGTACTTTCATAACATTTTTTACATATCATTAACTCTGTTGTTGCACAAGCTACCTTTTACAATGGAAAAAACAATAACTCTTGAAAACCTAAAAAAATTATAACTCAATGCAGTTTACTTGAATTGTATCATTTTTTGAGTAGAATATTATAATACAATTTATGCTCACAATTATTTTGACATTTGGTTTGAGATTCTTAATGGCCCTAGCAGATCCAGCAATGAGCCCACCTCCTCCTACTGGGATAATACAGGCATCCAGGTCTGGTACCTGCTCAACAATCTCTAGCCCCATGGTGCCTTGTCCTGCCAGAATGTCTGGGTGGTCATACCTAAATACAAAATAAACATTGGATCAAAGATGGATATAAAAAAGTTGTGTTTGTGAAAAATGAATGCCCCCTCCCAATCAAAAGCAAATTAATAAAAAGTAAATGTTACAAGGTCAAGGTCAGGAGGTAAAGAAATTTGTTATTAAAGAAATGTTTTGTCGGGAGACATAGACAAGTGAAATGTGAAGGTCATAGGATGTATGGTTCAAAATTTATGGTAAAGTATGTTTTGCAGACAAACAGACAGGCAGAGGGACAGACCAAACTCTATATGCCCCAAAATTTCAAATCACAGGCATATGGGTATTTTAAACAAGAGGCCCAGATGGGCCTATAATGCTCACCTAATCAATACGAGCATAGACAGGTATTAAAGACATTAGCTGAAAAGTAACAGATGCATTCAGTTTTTCATTCTATCCAGCCCTTCTGAAGAAGTTTCTCAAAGGAGGGAACCCATTCAGACCTATTTGGCCCCTCCACTTTCGATCCCTGGTCCTTTAACATGCCAACACCAACTGTAACACGGGACCTCGGTTTTTACTGTCTCATCCAAAAGACAGGGACAGCCAACTGCGGAGTGGCACTACGCTGCTTGAACCCGAATATTTTGATTTGTAGTCAAACACGCTAACCACTCGGCCACGGAGGCCCCTTTTGGGAGCATAAATATCCATATTCTTACCCATTAATGTACAGCAGACCCTTTGTTTTGCCAAGTCTATGTGCAATTTCCTTTGACTGAAAGACATAATACAAATACTCCTGAATTATATTGTTGTTGTGTCATTTGATTAATAAGACAAAGAATGGAATATTTTCTAAATCTAATCTAAATCAGTCTGTAACAAAAGGCAAAATAGAGTTGCTAATGAATAATTTTTGTTACTTGATATACCCAAAATATAAAGGAATCCAGATGTACTATTTTGGTTGCAAGTTTACAAGTTTTGGAAACAAATGAGTCTTGTATTAAATATATAAAAGCTCTATCAATTATAATAATAAGGCCAAGATTAAAATGTAACAAAAATACAGTTTCTACCATAACACACGTAGTTTAATCATGACAAAACAGCTGTATAATTGCGGCTGCAGTTGATTATATATATCGATAAACCAAAGGTTGTTAATTACTTCCGAGTGTTTTGACTGGCTGATACGTCAGGAAATTCAATCATGACGTCGTAAATTGAAACCATTATATTTGACGTCACAATACAATGAGTGGGCTTACATTATGGCTGGAACTGAAAAAAAAAAATTCTTTTGACGTTTTCAATACTTTGATTTGTGAAATAATCATGTGTTATGGTAGGAACAAATTACACAACTCATTTGGATGGATTATCATGTTTATCCAACACTCATAAGTTAATTTTCAAAGTCTAAAAACGCTTGCTAAAGCTTGCACTTTGCAACTTTGAAAATCAACTAACTCGAGTTGGATAAACATGATAATGAGTCCCGACTTGTTGTGTAATCTCTGTGTAAACCTTGAGTCTAAGAGCATAAGGTCAACAAAATTCTGTACCTACAAGAGCTGTTAATTAAAGATATATATATATATATATATATATATGTGTGAAATAGGAAAGCCCAATACCTTTTCCTTAGGAAATTATGGCTATAACAAAGGTTTTTAAGACCAACAACAATTTTCTCTCAAATAACGATCATCAATTATGGTGACATCAAGATAGCTGAATCACAATGAAAATAAAAAACCTACAATAATATATACGGAATAGCGATTTACGGTACCTCCAATATATCACTTCCTTTTATTATCACATTTGCTCCATAACTCCGGCAGGCACCCACTTTCATCATCGGTGCAATAACAGGCATAATGACTGTGACTGATATTCCAAGGTCATGACCATGGTAGGCAAGGGCAAACGCATGATTACCAGCACTGGCTGCTATCACTCCCTTCTTCTTCTGTTCCTGTAATACAAAACTAAAAACATCACAAAAGACTTCAACAAAAGCTAGGTTTAACAAGTCTCTTTACGTTTTGTTTTTTTTACGCCACACTAGACAATCTTTCAGCTATATGGTGGCAGCCACTTTTTGTTGGTAGAGGGGAGCATCTGGTTAAAAATGTACCCAGGAAGAGACCACCAGCCATCTGCAAATAAACTTTCAAACTTTCTCACATCATTAACTTAGGTTCCAGCAAGGCTCTAACCTGTACAGTACAATAGCACTGGTAAGAGATGAGAGACTAAATGGTTTAGAAGTGCAATGCTCTTGCTCTATTCAACTACCGAGGCCTTTGTCTAACCCTTTCAACACCACAGACCGAAATAGACTGGTCTAAGACAATAGCAAAAGGCATACCATTCTGATACTTGGGTTTGAAAGGGTTAATAAGCAAAAGCATCAATATTAACACTACATGTAGCTGGGGTCTGATGGGTGTTTCCATCATAGCCTGCTGAAGTAAAAGCAAAGTTTCCAGCAATATCTGTAATACTCTCCTTCTATAGTAAGGGTATATTTGTAGGTTTACTCTTAACCAATTTTCTACTCAAGAACATATTCCATGTATGAGGATGTCACTAGGGGCACATGAAGTGAATGCTCTAATTACTAAGCCACAGCATCAGTCCTTACATGTATCATACATGAACACAGTATAATGCCACATGCAAAAGCTACGTTTGAAACTACAGCAAAAGAAATTATTACTACCAGCAGGAGCAGGCATCAATCACTTCCCGTCCTGTTTTATGAAAGCAAAGTTGCATATATTGGAGCCTCGTTTATCTGGATGCTCTTCTTCCGGAAGAAATTAAATTGGGTACATGATGCACCCAGATAAAGCCTTCTGAAACAACACCTCTATAATGACCAGAAGAAATTAAGAACTCTATTCTCAGAAAGTTTTGCTGGGAAAATGGGGCATCCAGATTAATGATCGAGGCTCAACTGAAGATCCAGACCATAAAAAGAACATTAGATTTCTTAGTTTACAAAATTTGAAATCCATTACTAGAGTCTAATCAATAAACCTTCATTTTTTAAATCAAACATGATCACCAGCACCAGCTTAATTTCACTGAATATACATGTATTACATGTACAATCATGCAACATGGTTTAATTAATCTGTGTAGGTACAGTTGTCTACTATAACCATTTCTTATATGCTAGGTTTATAAAATGCAAGATTCTTACCAAAATATACTATAAATGCTGAGAAATGGGTACTGCAAAATGGTATTAACAGTAATACATATAAACATGGAGGGTACAAAAGAAAAATGTTAACAAATCAGAGAAGAAGTAGCAAAAAAACACTTCATATATGAAAAAATCAACACATGTTTTCAATCTGTAAGAATAATTCAAATTCAAAAGCTTCACTAACTCGTATGCTATTTTCATTAAAAGTTGAATGAAATCAGTATAGTCATGGGAGAAATACAAATGAAACTATTGAAAGCAGAATGACTGTCTATCTTACCTCTGTCAACATCAAAAGGGCATACCTGGCCCCTCTCTCTTTAAAACTGAAAAATAAGCAAAAGCAGTTGTATTTCACACAAGCAAACCTAATTGAATAATTGAACTAGAGGTTCTGTGGATCACATGGAGTTAGAGTCCTAGTGAGAGAATATTTAGATAAAATCACTTACTATATAAGCACTTTATTTCCATGTGATCAATAGAAACTACTGTTCTGTCATTCTCAAGAACTTCAGCTCATCTTCTGCGAAGAAAATAAGTAGAGGGAAAAAAAACGTAAAATTAATCAGAATTCTTTTATTTTTTTGGCGGTGTTCTACCCAGAAATTTTGAATAGTGTGGGGTACTTCAGCATTTCATTTTGTTAAACATACAATGGAAAGAACATACATGCCACACAGTACTTTACACTATGGTTGCCAATGGAGATGCACTATGTGTAATATTTGTATGTACAATATCCTGTATGTCACTCGAATTTGGCTTAATAATTGCTAGATATGTGAATGAAATGGGGTGGTGGATGAGAAAAAAAAAAAGAGTTGGGCTAAGGGAAACAGAGTGGGGGTAAAGCAGATAGCATTAAGTGATACCTGACTGCACTATATGGACCTGGGGAGAATACTGTTTGCTGTTTCATTCTTTAAGCTCAAAAGTATGCTCAGCAAAGACTGCTTCCATGAACTAGTAGAGCTGCTGTAGCCTAGTGGTTAGCATGTTCGACTTCTGATCAGGAGATCTGGAGTTTGAGCCATTTTGTGGTCGGCTGTCCCTGTCTTTTGGATGAGACAGTAAAAGGTGAGGTTCCGTGCCACAGTAGATTTCGGCACGTTAAAGAACCCTCCATGATCTATGGCTTTAAGTGCCAAGCATACCGTAGGCAAAATTGTTTTGCCATTCACCGGCACAAGGTGATGTCTCCGTATAAGTGAAAGTTTCTTAAGTGGGACGTTAAACAATAGTTCAACCGACAATCCATGAACTAGTACCATGAAATATGCCCTAAAATGTAATGGTGGTAAACCATGAGAGGTTCTTTAATTAAATGATTAGATATCACTGTTAAAATACAAGTGGACATCATCAAAATATCTCACCTGCCTGTATACTGTAGAAACTCCTTCTTGAAATAGAGCTGCATACCAAACATACTTGACATACGTGATTTCTGAAGAAAACACAATTAGAATTATTATATTGCAGAACTAGAGCCCATGGGGGACCTTCATGTAAAGTTTGAGAAAGATC
>JACSZP010010637.1:0-19474 GCA_016161895.1 Pinna nobilis
AATAAAACAGGGATGTCAGTATACAAAAAAATTACATTAAATGTTAAGGATAATCTGTAAATTCAGTAGGAAAGAAAACTTCCAATGAACTTATGTGACAAAATCACTTCCATATTCAAGAGGTGAGTACAGGTACCAGGGAGCTGGAAGTATGCTTTTGTGATAGATCACGCACCTTGAAAGTCAACTGGAATACATTATCAAATCAAGTAATTATAAGTTTGTTTAATTTCTGTGTTGTCTAACAGCCTATAAAAATACTTTTCTGTGTGAATGTTCTAGCGTTCGTTGCATTATTAAAACATAACGACCTTCGCAAGTTGTGGGTAGTTGTGTGAGCAAGCTTATCAATAAATGATGGTGCGGAGGAAAAGGTGCGACAGAAAAAGAGAAAAGATGAGATCAAGGGATTATTGAGCGATCTGTTTACGCCCTTTTGGCGTGTTTTGGTCCCTTTTCCAGTCACTGGGAGGCTGCTTGGTGTAAATCACCGAGAGATCATGGCGATAGCTGTTATGGAGCATTATTTAAGGAAATTCCGGATATCTGACAAAAGTGCCCTGCTCGCAGTCTAAACGACCAGACTCTCTATAATGGTATTTTAAAGTTTATTTAAATATCCAGAATGCATATAGAATATTTCATTTGGTGGCACTACTTTGCTAACTATATTGACGTTAAGCTTTGTCTGAAGTAAGATGCCAAATTCTAGTTCCATCCGTACATCCAGCTGTGGATTCAAAATACTGTAAATCCAAAAATTTTGCGTTTTAAATTTGGCAGGTTTGGATATACATGTATTTATGCGAGTAATTAGGACTATTCACGTACTCGTATCGATGGGATATACATGTTCTTTGTAAGTTTAATACATGTATCGTGATAGATTAAAACATAATTTTCTTTTTTTCTTTGTTTTTTCTTGCATGATTATGCGAAATTAAAATCATCGCGAATAATTAAAGAATCATGTGAATACCTTCTTGTTTTGTTTTACGTTGATGCTGTTAGGTTACGGTCATCCATCTTTCAGTTATCCCGATTACATTGACCTAGATAAAGGTCATCGACTTTCTGCAAGAAGGATAAGCCTTAGTCCCTATCAGATTTGTATCCTTTTGGTTGTGCTCACCCGAAGGCCCGTTGCTCTAACTACATGTATGTTCGGTCACCTATTGGCTCAGTTCCAAATGCAGGATTCATGCGTGACATTGTATTCAAGGGGAAGGGATTCAGTACTTCATTACTTTGTTACGTTATCAGCTAACTATGTTTTGTCATTCATATTTCAGCGTCTACGTGATAAAATAAAAGTATAATTTTAAAATGATTTAATAAGTCCGCCGACGCTGGTCGTTATTGCGATGCTCTGTGAAAAGATGCATCGTAGGACGTTAACATTTGAGATAAGATCGTGATATTTGTTATGCTTAATTTAAAACATGCAATGGTTACTGTTTTGTTTTGGCTTGTTTATTCAACGGTTGTGTAATGTCAATTTAGAAGGTCCTTGACTGGCTCACACCACTGAACGGTAAGTCACAGAACGTCAGTGAACGACGTCAGTTTTCAGTTTGATGTGATTAAAGTGTGAAGACTTGGAGCCCTATAGCTACCCGTGTAGATACATAGCCCCGGTGCGTCGCCATGTTTCACGTGAAACCAAGATAGTGTTTGTAACACGTGGACTTCTAGTATTGACCTGTGCTGTATTGGGTTTATACTAATTTTGTTTAATGCCACACTCGACAATCTTTCAGCCATATTGTAGCGGTCAGTTTTTATTGGTGGAGGAGAGAGGCCGATTACAAATGTACCCGGGAAGAATCAAACGATCTTCCACAAGTAAACTGACAAACTTTCTGATATATAAACAACTGTCGATATATTTTGATTAATCTCCCCATTATTTTGGTAGATATTCTTGAGCACCACCATTTGCAGTGCTAATCAGATCAAGAACATATGCCATTTTCAACCAAACACAGTATTTTATGTGGAACATTGGCTCAGGGTGTGGCATGTCAACAAGAGACGCTGACTCCTTTGCTGCTGACACCTGGTCCCATCCCGCTATCTATTTACAATTGTTCTCCACGTTTGGACCGCTATTATTCCTCAACTTGTCATGTTTAAATGTTAATGACTTGTCTAAAATTGTTTACGCCACCAGAGTTTCCCAAATACTTGATGACCGCTCTTTTCACCAGACAGCCATGACGTTTAGTATGCCGAGGAAGCCGTCTACAGTACAGTGTTCTAACATTCACTCAGAACTCTACGAGGTGATTGTGGTCTCATCTTATTCATGGAAACCTTGTAGTAAGATCGAAAAAATGCCAGAAACGAATAGGCTTTTCAGTAAATGTTGTTGGTTGTAACAAACCACCCAATCCCGATTTGAAAGTCCAAACTATTGTAGGCCTCTACAGATATTCGTCCATCATATTTAGATAGGGAAAATAGGTAAACATATGACTAAGCTTTGATGTAATAGAAGAGATGCCTTGAATGTATTGTTGTTCAACGTCTCACTCGAGAATCTGTCACTTATATGGAAACGTCCCCGTATGCCGATGAAGCGGAATCGATTTGGTTTATGCTCGGGACTTATTATGTCCATTTAGCATTGAGGTTACTGAAAAGCCCCGTACTCTCTGTTGCACGGAAACTCGGTTTGATTGTCTCATCCGAAAGACAGGAAAACCCCAACCCTCTCCACAAGCAGTTTTCATTTCGTAAGTTTTGTAAAGTCTCATGTACATACATTCAATTTGGAATCAGAGTAAGTTGTTAAACATTGGGCCGTCGTGGCCTATTGACTTCTGATCGTGAGGTTCGAGCTCGAGTCACGATGCGGTTGGCTGTCCTTGTCTTCCGGACGAGACAGTAAAAACCGGAGTCCCGTGTGACAGAAAACATCGTGAAGGCACGTGAAAGGACCCTCCTTGTCTATAAGTGCCAAGCATAAGCAAAATTTGTCGCCCCTCGCCGGCTCACGGTGACGTCTCCATGAAAGTGAAAGATTCTTTAGTGGTACGTTAAACGACAATACAACCAACCAACAACCAAACTGAAACACAGCCAAGATGCAAATAAGTCCTTTTAAAAAAGCTTAGAACAATATTTCAGTAATGGTTGAGAAATTCATCTTAATGCGAGAAACAGGGTTGGGGTTTTGTTTTATTTGTCCAGAGTAATTTGATAAATAACAGTATTTCACGGATGTTAGCAGTTCTCAAGAAGTGTCTTTAATAAAGTATTTGTTCCATCCGTAATAGAATTGCAAATGTTGATAATGAAGCCAATTAAGTTCTTTGGATATTGAACCGCAGAGAAAATCTGCCACCTAATTACTTTCTCTTCCATCATTAAATGCCGTGACAATTTCTTTCTAACTGTTAAGTTTGTCATATGATTGATTTAAGTGTCACTTCGGTGGTTTATATTATTCTGCAGACTTAATTTTCTAATGCAACTAATAAAGATATGCCGTTAAACACCCATCTGCGAATAAATTCCTACCGCCATCTTTGCTCGAAATTGATTCTTCGGACACTTTTCCAATGACAAGTTTTCCTATACGCACGGTACCGGAAATGAAAAATGATATCATTGTTTTATCATTTTGTCGACGACACGTCACGAGTTTTCTTAGTTCTTCCTCAACAACTAACGATGGCCTATCGAAATTTGAAAGTTTTCTCTTTCGGAAGACGACCACACCAATGTGATACTCATGAGTTAGAGAACAGGCAATATATTTCCAAATCGAGGCTCTACCATTACCCGAAACACTCTGCTTTTTATTACCATTGCTATTTTCAATACCAAGCCCGGATTAAAAATGAGACATTGCGGACACGGATTAATTTACTGCAGAGGAAAGCAGCTAATATCAGGGAAAGGCGAAGGATGTATAATCTAAACGAGGCTTTCAACACGTTACGAAAGATGCTTCCAACATTCAGTTATGAGAAGAAATTATCAAGGATTGAAACTCTTAAGCTTGCGATTTTGTACGTCAAATTTCTACAAGAAACCGCAGCGAAGAAAGGAACCCGGAAATAAATACTGTAATGGAACTCTCCTGTCTTGGAGGAAGGCGTTGTCCGTGTAGCTACAATTCCGGGAAATAATAATACAAGTTTATATAATTCCTAAATTAATTCACTGATGCTTTGTTCTCGAAAAGTTTTGAGTACTTAGTTGGATAATTGTAAAAATGCCCGAAAATTTGTAATTAGATTCTTTCGTAGAGGACCTTCGTTGTGATCTGCTACTGCAACTGGGATAATAATTTGGTTGATCATTATGTTTTTAATACGCATTAGATAAACTCTTCATATAGTCTCAGAAAGATAACAGCGAATGGATTAATGTTTCAATGCATTTAAAATAGTAAGTAATACTTGTATATGAAATAGTACATGTGAATTAAAATCGTACATGAGAAACTGTTAATAAACAGCGAAAAGCTGATAAGAAATACAACTGTTTTCCACGCATTTAAAGTAATTAAACCTCGTTTTATCTTCCTTGTTGAAACAGTATGAAGACTAGAATCCTCGAGCAACTTCAGCCGCTTCTATACCATCAATGTAAAAATAACAACCTTCACATATTGTTATTTCGACTTTATATATGATTATCCTTAAGATCTCTTATCACGTGGTTCATATAGCGTATATCTCGTCTTCATGAAAATAAAACTGCTTGCATTATTCAATTTCATTTTTAAATTATCAGTGAGATTCAAATTATGATCATTTATTATTTTTGATTCAGTTTACGCCACTCGCGTCAATTTTTCA
The DNA here is from genome assembly GCA_016161895.1 of Pinna nobilis. Lineage (NCBI taxonomy): Eukaryota > Metazoa > Mollusca > Bivalvia > Pterioida > Pinnidae > Pinna > Pinna nobilis. The sequence continues at coordinate 4,815 of JACSZP010010637.1, forward strand.
GTCAAATTGTGGCAACATTACTGTTGACCATTGTACACATCTATCAAAACAACGGCGATTAACATTAGACCTGTTCACACTATCAAATGGTCAAAGTCCGTCAAAAAACTTGGTCAAAGTTTTCTTTGACGAAGTTGTGCTTGTTCACAATGTCAAATTTTTTTTATCGACTTGGTAAAAAGAAAAAACAAAACAAAACAAAACACCAAAAAACAAAAAACACCGCGGTAAACATGCAGAGAATGTCTCCTGCAAATTTGCTTGAGGATGCTTCAAAGTTTACGCGGGATACAAAATAGGGTACGGGTAAGGAGGATGTGGGCTAAAAGTTAGCTGTAGAGGAGACAACAATCGAGCCAATATAATACAATTAGAACATGCGGGAGCTTCGGCTAGAGGACCCTGTCTAATATTGAAGCTTTCCCGTAACAATGTGCTAGGCTACTTCGGAATCAGACAGACTGCATCATATCGATTCTCTGTTTTGATTTGTCAAAGTCCATCAAAGTTTGAAAAAAATATGATGAGTTTTTATTCCGTCAAAGTTCGTCAAAGAATTTTGAGAGACTTTGATCAAAGTGTTATTTGACCGTTCACACCGTCAAATTTTCCGTCAAAAACTTTGAGCAAGAAAACTTTGCTCTACAAGAAAAATATGCTAATTTATTACAAGCTAACAAGGAAAGAAACATGGTCGTCTTATGCATACTAATGAAGGAATATATGTTTGTCCCGACTTTGGGAGACGTTTTTTCTTATGACATTTTTCTTTTCTTTTCGGGTGGTAAAGGAACTCAAATATCGTTAAATTATGACGTCAAATTTAAATAAACAGGGTATATCGATAAAATAGTGGTCCGAGCCGTTCCATTTGATCTCTGTAGGAAATCTGCACGTACGTTTCATTGTTGTTAAGTTTACATTTTTCACTCCAGTGTTAAAAAAGAAAAAGGTCTTTCACATCTGTCGCAAAAGAACAAAACTTTGAGACACGACTTTACCCCATTGTAGACAATTTTAGACTAACAATGACTGACAAAACAATGAAAGTGATCGTTTGATTAAGAACTTGTTCTTATATTTAAACTTTAGCTAAAATCTGGGTAGAAAGGGTTTTGTGTTAATCAGCAGAAGTATGACAAACTCCATGTTAGACCCTAACACATTCGCATTGTTTCTTTAAGATATGCGATCAGTAGTTCTTGAGCCGTGAAAATCTAATCGCCCCGCTGTTCAGCGTACTGAAAGGGATATCAATAAAAATAGCATAGTTAATTACAAAACTAAACCGATTTAATGTACTAGGTGTATTTCACTGTTTATATCACTTAGCATGTAATTTTTGATCTGCTTGGATAGTGTTTTCCGTTTGTTGACGATGTTATTCTGTTGTCTTAGATAACAGCACACGAAAATCGTCATCAAATTGGTAGACATGTCAGCAACAGCAGTTCAAAGTCGGGTGAGTCAATTTTCTTAAAAATAATTTTTTTTCTGTTTATATTTTGATTCTGTTTTGGAATCTTGGTAACAGTGTGCATGCTATTGTTTTATAATACTAGAACCACATAACGACCTAAGTATAATTAGTTATTTACGTACATTTGTCAATATGTTGATTGTAAACAGGTGTGTGTTCTAATATTGTATTTAAGAAATTAAAATAATTTTGTGTCGTGATCTACACATTATAGAAGTGTTGATGTTATTAAGTAAATTGTTCATTAGTGCATACAGCCTCATACATACATATGAGACAAATAAATTTTATTCTACGTGATTGCGGCGATTCCATTATTAATTTGAGCAGACTAAATAACACGAGTAGCCATATTAGTTTTATTGGCTTTTCGGACACCTGGTTTCATCACATTTGGGTTTCACAAGTTATTTTCGTGTTGAGAATTTATTCCCGACTTGAAGTGCATAGAATAGTTTCGCGGTATTTCTTTATTTTTCAATTGGATCTCAATTCATGAAAAAGTATCAACGATTTCCAAAGATATAAACGGATGGTATACAGTTATTTTCAAGTAATTATCAATACCGTTAAATTATCATCCCATGTAATGAAACTCAGTGGCATGTAATAATAATTTTGCGTCTGAATTTTAATATTTGGAAATTTTTAGGTAATTTATTTATCTATTATATAATTAAATACATATACTGTTTTGAGGAGTGTTGTTTATGTTTGAGCTACAAGATCGATTTATCAAATGAACTGACCAATTATATAGTAAAGAACTTAGTCTTAGCGATCACTACATTACAGGCATTACTACCGAGATCTTAGTCGGTGCTGAAGTGTATAAACTAATAAAGTATCAATGCTAAAGCATACAAAAATAAACGCATAAGAACATTTTCAATATGCTTTACTTATTCAACTATGTGAAAAAAAAAATGCCCATCAAAATGGCGACATTGCGCACTGTTTACATGTAAATCAAACATAAAATTTCCTGCTGAATGATTTGGTTTTCAAAAACTTTCAAGATATATGATAAATATATGTTATAGATTTTACTCAATCCTATCTACTGATTCATGTCGATTAATCCATATTTAAGTAGATTGTGTTTTATCCCAACCATTCCAACACATGTATAATTAATAACTGTTGACAGGTTGATTTAAAATTGACGCAGGAAAATACTTTTACAAATCGAAATTTTGAAAACAGAGTATATAAATGTAAATGTGTCAAGGTAGAATTTCTGATTTTGATTTGAAGAGTTAGTCAATCATTTATTCAAATGGTTTTCTGATGTTTAGACCCCACACAGTAACAAGAGGCACATATTGTTATGCCAAATGCTTTCAAAAGTAAAAATGAAATATCTACCTTATTTGGGAAAAAAACAAGAAGTTTTTCTTACATACAAACATACAAACCACAACAGAACACTTTTTGAGGATGTCAGTGATAAGCTTCTTTCATTATTTTCAAACATGATATCGATTTTGCTTTTTTCGGTCGATTTCTTTTCTAATTGCGATTGTCTTACGGCAAAAACATATTAGTATAGGGTCTTTGTCTTGGATGAAGTTTACATTTTCCTGAATAAAAGCAGACAAAATCCGATTAAGAATTTGGGAAAATGTAAAGAAAATATTCGGAAAACAACATTACATACATCAGTATCATAAGGTGGTAAAATACTTTTGAATGGATGCAATGTTAGAATAGAGGAGGTGCTAATTTAATGCAAACTACAGCAGCAATTCAATTTGCCGAGGAGATCCAATTGACGCTAGTTATTGCAAAATTAGTATTGCTATAGGGTCTCCTGACCAAACATTTAATACAGCCTCTTTATGCAGCCATGTCATGCTAGACAGCAGCGATCAAATGTAGTAAATAGTAATATTTTCAAAATTTTATTTAAGTTTGCATCTTCTTTTTTTCTTATTTATCTTGCAACAAAAACAATTGATTCCAAAATAAACACCGGCTAATACATGTACGTAGTTCTAAGATGCCATTTTTAGGCAAAATACTTCGACTAAGTTTATCATCACAAAAGTATAATAAGTTCATAAGAAAAGGATGTCGAATCCCAAAATGAAGTGCCGATAACACATTCAATGTTAGCTTTATTAGGTGTAAATCATGAAATAAGAAGATTTTTACCATGTAAGTTATCGACGATTTGTTCAAATTTCCAAATTTAGTTATAACTTAAAACAGCACACGTTTTAACATAAACATATTGACGCGGTAAGATTTCAATGTAAAATTCTGTCTCTTTTTCACCAAGAACACAAATGAACGTTGGGTAAGCGCTCCCTAGAAGAAATTCAAAATGTAATTCAATCAGGTCATGAAGATTGTAACCTTTAAGCAAGTTCACTTAGGATTTATAATGATACAAAACAGCCTTAGGGATTATCCATTACCGCACATTCATTCCGCTTGATTTATTATATTGTATAGAAAGTGAAACAACGTAGTGCATTAACCTATGACAAATCTTCTGTATCAATAGTGTGTAATATGTGATTATCATAAAGTACAATTAAAAGTCACAGTACTGTAATCGAATGGTAAGATCATATTCTTACGAAGTTATTATACGATACCAAATCATCACGGATATTAAGGTCCGTCGTACAATATCTTTGACTTAAATATTTGGCTTATCCTATCGTGTTTCCGTCAATGTGAAATCTTTCTTTAGCGATCATATCGGGGAGTTGCGTATCTTTGATCGTAAAAAATCGGAACTTAACTGTTGTTGTGCTGTTCTTCAACATCAAACTAGAAAATCGTTCACTCACATTCAGCCGTCACCGATTACCAGTGGTGGCTTCCAAATTTTGTCTAATGCGCTGTAGCTGGGGCCACCAAGGAGCAAGAGATATTTAACGTGCCAACACCCCAGTGTGTTATGGTCATCATCATCATCTTATCTAAAATGATAAGAAAAGCAAAATATTTATAAGGAAGAGTTATCATGTGTCGTACTTTATCGTAAATAGGTTAATAATCGGAGGTGTTAAATCCTTACATATTGACACTAAACATATCGCTTGGTTCGTTGACTCGGGTAAAAAAGAACTGCTTCGAAGGGAATGTCAAGTAAAACTAAAAATGTATCAACATCGACTGAACTTCTTTTCCTTTCGTGTAATTTTGACAATGCTGTCAAACAATAATGCATTCATACGGTGTATATACTTTGTTTGAAAAGTATTTAAACATGACCAAAATAAAACGAATGAATGCCACCATATAGAGAACACTGAGTTGTATTTAGTCGGTTGTACTATTGTTGAATGTCCCACTCAAGAAACTTTCACTCATATGGAGACGTCACCGTATACCGGTGAAGGGCGACAATGTTGCCTTTACTTGGCACTAATAGCCGTAGAGCATACAATACGTATATAAACGTACCGACACCTTCTTTTACATGGAACCTCGGTTTTTACTGTCTCATCTGAAAGACAGGGGCAGCCAACCGCAACGCGACTCGGGCTCGAACCTCGTTTCTTATGAACAGAAGTCGAACACGCCAACCACTAGGCCACAGCGACCCCAAATTAGATTTATTATAGATTAGATTATTTTACATTTATAGTGCTGTTGTTTAAAGTCCGACTTAACAATTTCTCAATCACATGAAGTAATCGAATGCTGGTCAAATTTTGGCAAATCTCTGTCAATGCTGTTGTCTGATATTCACGTCACGTCTGCATACTTAATTTGAAAACTGAAAAAGAAACGTATTATCAGTTCAAATATAGAACACTGTTGTGGTGTAGAAATACAAAACTACAAAAAAAAAAATTATAAAAGAAAAGAAAAGTTGTAACCAGAACGTAGGATATAAAAGGGGACAGAAAACTCAAATACTTACTAACGATGTCAAATTTTATATGTTCAATTGCAAGTCAAAATGTTCAATTGTCGCAAAGATGTATGTCCCCCAATATAGAATCATATGTACCTTGTACCACAATTTCATCGCTCTATCGATGAAACATTATATATCTCAGATGAATATTAGACAAACATGGAACAATGAATTTCCAGAGGTGGGATTAGGTGCAATGGAAGAGTCCATATCCCCGTAGAAATGATAGTTACGTCTTTTTTCACGATAATTTTATAAGGCGCACGAGGTTTTTCTCCATAAATAAGTTACGAAACTTATCAAGACTTATTCTATAAATTTGATAAGAAATTACCATTTCTAACAATACTTGCAAGTGGTAAGAAAAGTCCCCTAGAACCGGGTCTCAACCCAGGTAGTGTTGACACTAAATCCTTGCCATATGAAAGATTCTTCACGAGTTCGGCATAAAAAGCTAAAGGTTGTAGGACGCTAAAACTGCATTACCGTGTTGCAGTCAATTAATTGAGTGCGTTAAAAGCACCTCACAATTCAGTAGCCTCCAGTGTCAATCATGGGGTTAAATTTGACGTCCTTCAGCAGCGTTAGATAAAATCTAATTCCGGGGGCCTACGTGGCCGAATGGTTAGACCATTGCGCCGATTTAAACCAACCAGTCTCTCACCTCTTGTTAGCGCGGGTTCGAAGCTCGCGCGAACCTAAACTGATTATGTGAGAAACTTTGCCAGTGGTCTCTCCCAGGGTACATTTGTAACATATACATGTAACTGAAAGATTGTCGGGTGTGGCGTTAAGTAAAAAACAAACAAGCGAAAAACAAATAAATCTAATTCCAAATGAAAGATTCTCCAGAGCGACTTTAGAAAAAAGAAGAAAAGAAAGAATAAAAGAATGAAAAAATAACAATACGCAAAGAACACAAAGAAAACTTGTATAATAATCTAGAACGGTTCGTTGTTAATACTAAGTGTATGCTTTAGCAATTTGATTTAGCTTTTTATCTTAAAGGTTTTCTAATTAATGACATGAAATATTGTTCCATCTTGTGTGGAATGTATAAGCGATATTTACACTATTGTCGTGCACACAGATGCGTCAATATACCTTGCACTTTAAGTTTTATTTAGTTACTTTTGTAGCAGGTACATTAAAAAAACCAATTTATCATATGAGTGTTTAAATGATGTTAAAGGTTTTGTGACGTGGTAAAACCAATACATTAACGAGATCCATAAATCATAACTTTACAGCGTAACTCTTCACATAAAACCATGACATTTGATAAAAGTGCCTGCCATTTTTTTTTGTTCCTGCATCTGGGATTATTTTTAGAGCCGACATTCAAAGTGTCAATAATGCTTGTCCGCCAACGAGTTCGAACTTTACGCAGACAAAATGTATACACATTTTGTAAAGAGATATATGACTTTACATGAGAGGTATTCAAATTGCTTTTAACTATAAATCAAACAAACAAGAAGGCAGAGAGGTTGTAGCAAATCGAGAAGTATTGGCACCTACATCCCTACCTGTGACTCTTCACTGAAGATTTACCGTAACTAAATGACTATTGTAAACTGATATAGTTCAAACACCATGAAATAAGCATTTTATAAATTATCGTATCAATACGCTTTTATTTTTGATACAGTAATATTCAATAACTCCTATTTGTCATCGGATCTTGTGCTGTGAAGAGAGTTTAATAAACAAGGAAACTATCAAAAGGGGCTTTTCAGTCACCACCTGCATTTGATTTGTTTAACTACTATCAAGGAAAACTAACTATATTACATGTATAAAAGTGATAAAAATGTATCGTTTGTACATTGGTAGTAATGTGACATGGTACTAGTATTTTAATATAAAAGAGACGTGGGAGCCATTTTTTGCTTAGCCTTATCATACTTTTCTTCTTGTTGCAGGCATTGCCCAAGCTTGAAATTCCTACGTACAATGATAGCGAAGATCGCTATACCGTAGCAAGTACAGCTTCCACCAACTTCACAATCCACTCTCAATTTTCCACCAACACAGAAAATTATATTCCAGTTTCTCGCCTCAGCAGACATTCGTTCAAACTTAGATCAACATCGAGTTTCCCAAATATCCTGAACCTGTATCAGGAGCCGATAACAGAGGAAGAGGTCAGTTACAGGGATGCTGTATACAGGAAAAGTTTTGCCCTGTTTAATTTTCCCCTTTTCGCCCTCATCGTCAGTTGAGAGATTAAAAAAAAAAAAAAATTTACTTGCATAGGATTTTGACGAGACATATGAAATGTATTCTGCCTCCGCGGCCATGAAGAGAGGACCATACTCTTCCATTCATCCAGCTGTCCGCTTTTATTTTCGCAACCAGCTTCTGTCAATGACGTGAGATGTGATGTGGGAGATTGTCAGACCGCTTGAGGGAGGTTGAATGTCACCTCTCCCCGGGGTATACGGTAATCGTGATATATCAATCAACAGTAAAAATAAACCATTATTTGAGGTGAAATATTGTCAAACATGCCGCAAAATCAATCAGTTATGTAATCAGTCAGTCAATCAATCAATTAATCAAACAAGCAAACAATCACAGTGCCCTAATGCGACTATGGTCATCATACTTTTGTTTTCTGAAAAAGAAAACTAGCCGAAAAAATTTCGTAGTTCTAATATTAGAAACTGATCCCCAATTTTTCATTTAATGTATTATTTACATCCCCGTTATCCTGTTGCGATTTGCCTGCCTAAAACCCTTGTTGTTATTCCTTAACCACAACACATTTACTTGTCGTTTGCTTGAACTATTTTTCATAAGAGATATAACACCGCTAACATTTTATTTTTGCCTAGGCTACCTGACTATCCATTTCCCTAAATTTTAATTACATGTTTTTCATGGTTTTATCTCATCCTTTGGTCATTGTTTTATAGGGTGACACAGATAGAAAGCAAGATAGAAAGAAAAAGGAAGAAAAAAGGAAAAAGGAGCGCCGAGGAAAGAAGACTGGTATAGATTGGGAGGCCATAATTGAAAAACGGTCTAAACATGAGGTCAGTTCTTTACCATCTAAAGATCTAATTTATTAATGGGGTCCCCAAAACACTTTTTGGGTTTAAATTCCATATATCTTCCCACAGTCAAAAACTTAAATGTCATACTGCCGATTGTTTGATGTCTAACTATATATCCTAACCTTAGATAACCAACTGGGCAATCACAGTCGAAGCCTCCGCCTTATAGGCTACAGTCGATAGTCCACATAGAGTAGCTTTAACCAGAAAGATAATAAGAGAATCGTCATACACTCTTAACAAAAACAGCAACCCAAGTGCAAGAAAGCAAAACAACAACACAAAATAAAACGTAAAACAGAGTCCAGAACGACTTAAATATAGATAAGATATTCTATACTTTGAGTATTTCTTTGTGAACGAGTCATGTTCCTTTCTTCGTGTTAATGATAACTTTCCTAAAGTACATTCTCAACACGTCTAAGGCATTAAATCTCAAGTTGAAATCGTTTTAATCACTTTTGGTGAATATGCAAGACTTCCAAATATCTTCAATAGATTCCAGAGCAATTCAAAGCTCTAATCTTTCATTCCAGATCAGTGCAATAAGGTAACAGAAAAATATATCAATCTCTTACTCGCTCAGCAATGTAAATATAATTATTTCTTCAGGCTTTGCCGGTGCCTACAATAGTTCATGCTTGAAATAGAGGTGTTCTGTACTAGAAATGCATGATTTTAAATAAGGCTATAATTAGTGTTTCTATTTTGCAATATCGAATGTATTCCATTTGTTCGGGGTTCAAAAACAGTACATTTTTATTGAGGTAAATTTTAAGATATTTGTTTTTCTGAATAAACCAGACCAGGGATATCTCTCACCAGAGGGCAACTTCTCCGGAAGACAAACAGGATACAATGGTATGGGGATATCTTATATAATTTACTTGGGCAAGCGGAAAGTTTATTTTTGCTCGTGTGTTGGTGACGGATATTGCTAAATAGTTTGCTTAGTGTCAATAATAAACTGTAAATGAAAAAGGATATTTTCCAGAGATGAATGGAAACTAATTAATTCAAAAGAAAGAGGATTATCCATGATATTAGCCATATGGTCATTTCAATATCATAATTCCAGAAAGTCGCCATGGCTTTGCGGTATTCGTCTTTGGACCATGGTATCGTGCGTTGGAACCTCAAGGGAGGTTGCCGACTTTTCAGTCCTTGGAAGAGACAGTAAAAATCGAAGTCCGATACCACACTTAACTTGCTGCTTTATTATCATTATCAGCACATTGACAAGATGTCTTCCGAGCGACTCGAGTGTAGGCTACATGAACAGATATACATGTACATGTATGAATACGTGGTAAAAAGACGTGCAGAAAGCAAGACTGCATTTATAGGTCTGATCGGATAGCCTCGGGTGTTTCTGTATTAGACGCGAACCACAGTGGTTTTAAATACCGGATGGGATCAGTAGCACAGTAGCGTATATATGTATTGGGGGTACAAGTAGGTGCCTGCGTGCCATTTTGATATTTTCATGTTATTTCTCGGTGTGTGTGCTCGTGATTATTGTAATTTATCAAATGAGTGTGAAGTAAAGATGATTTGCTGCTCACTGTCCATGAGCATTGATCACATGTCATTATATGAAGCTCTTCTCCGGTACTTGGTTTCGTCTCCAGAGAAGTGGAAGATTTTTTATTTGAGGGAAATTTTACACGGTGTTCTTGAATTCTCTGATAATGAAAAAAAAAACAGCAACGCGCATCTAATGTAAATATTAAAAAAGAACATCAATCGTGTTTCTTGTCTTTAGATTTAAAGGGAATTCCGATCTCAAATTTTTACTGTTACGAAAAGTATCTATCATTCAATTAAACGTCTTTCAATTAATTAATCATGTATCAATATAGCTTTCCATCTTTCTTTCTATCAGTGGTATTTACTATTAGCAGTGGAATTTGATGGTTTATAAAGACAATAACTGGTGCATGACACTTTTTCATTTTTTAATGATCGCCTGGACTATCGGGGAATTTTCCTAAAAGAAATTGACAAATGAATAAACGAAACCAATTGATGAACACTTTGATCATTTAATAACTAATCAAGTATCGGAGAGTGTTTCGTTTGATGCTCAATTCATATGAGAATCTCTATGATAAATATTCTTGTAATCCAACATACAAATTTAAGTTGTTGTTGTTTTTTAGCGTCCCACTGAAAAAAAACTCATATGGAGATATACAAATTTAAGGAATTAAAATAAATGTATGTATGTATGTATGTATGTGTGTAAGTTTGCTTCTACCATACCACACGTATTTTAACCATTCTAAAACGGCTGTATGATCGAGACTGCAGTTGATTAAATATAGCGATTAATCACACGTTGATAATCACTTTCGAGCGCTTTGAATGGCTGATACATCATGAAGTTCAATTATGACGTCGTAAGCTGCCGTCATTATATTTGACGTCACAATATATTGATTATCCTTAACGATTATGACGGGAACTGAAGAAAAATTCTTCTTCTTGGCATTTCAATACTTTGATTTGTAAATTAATCACATGTTATGGTAGAATCAATTACACAACTCATTTGGAATGACTGTCACGTTTATCCAACTCATGTTAGTTAACTTTCAGTCTCAAAGCGCTCGCTAAAGCTCGCACTTTGAATCTATGATAATTAACTAACTCAAGTTGGATAAACATGGTAATCAATACCAAATTGTTGTGTAATCTCTATGTTTTTATGTTCCAATTTGCAATTTCAGCCTGTATGCCCGTTTGTATGCATAAGTACCCATATGCACAAGTATACATGTATAAACATGTTATAGATAGATGTTTTTTTTAACCCTGGCTAAGGGATGGTGTGTTCCGTAAATTCCTTTGTAAACGCCGTTGCCACACAAATGTTTGTGTATAATATCAATTATAAATACCATCCTGATTTCAAATTCAGAATAGAGCAATTCGTATAGAAGCCATAGCCCGTGATCAGATGGAAAAGTACGAGACCTACATAGCAAATTTGCATAAGAAGGTCACTAAACAGAGGGAAGATCGACAAACACGGAATGAGGAACTTGCAGAGAAGTTTGTGAAGGAGGAACAGGTATTTGTTTACCTTGCTTGAAGTAGACTATTCTGTGGTTTATTTTAACATTCTTTCTGTCATATTTCTATTTAGTAATCGTATTTCATAGAAATCAACTGGTTCAGCCATTTGTTTGCTCAGATGTAGGACGAATATTTCAGGTTAAGTTTCATTATTTTCATATTTCATGTTTGTTATCCGCTAAACACAAGCAACATGCCTTTCCTTCAATAACTGATTGACATTTGTTAATTTTTCACAAGCATACAGATCAATTTCAACTGGATTATGCAAGAGTAGAATTGACAATTATGCCAATTAGCATTTATACTCATACAGAAACAAAGAGAATAAAAAAACTCGTTCGTTTTTAATTCACGTTGTTTGAAGGGTCATAACCAGTGTACCAAATTGCAGATAACGTAACGTTTTGGCATTGGCCAGGAGGTTGTATTTCCTTCATGTTTGCACAAAGACTAATTCCTGATAATTTAAATCGCGTAAAGAGAAAATACTCAATGAGTATGATAAAATCTTAATTCAGATTAACTCATTTTATAGACTATAGTCGAGCCTCATTAATCCGGAAACCAATAATCCGGATGTTTCACCTTCCGGACAAAATTTCTCGGGAACAGAAATGTTAACTTGTGCTGGTCATTATAGACGTGTTGTTTCAGTAACCCGGATGCTTCATTTATCTAGACAATTTGCTTGGAATGGAAGGTTAATGAGGCTCCACTGTAGATAATTTCAAAATACAGTCCAACCTGTTTTAACAGACCGTCCAAGAGAAGGAGCAAAAAGGGTCACATATGACAGGTGGTCTCTTAATTCATGTGGTTTAAATAGTAAAAAAACCTTTGGGAACCATTCATTTAGGTCACATAAGACAGGTTTTCCTTTAATTCAGTGGGTAGCTAAGGCAGGTTAGACTATATTAAGAATTCGATTTGCCTGTAAGGTTTCTTTACTGCGAAATTGCTTATATCAGTATGGCAAAGAGAATCTACTTGTTATTATTAAAGTTCTGACTTCATAGGCCATCAGTTATGCTGATCTTTTCTTTTCAAGGAGCGTGCACGATATACACCACGGAAACGACGTAAACACAAATATGTTCATGACATGAGGTATTTGAAAAAGATTCCTAAAAGCAAAATGTCAAAGGTAAGTTAATGATATCAAATATTTAAATATGATTGCCATTAAATTTTGGTCAACTTAAATCATTCTTAATATTGTTTCATAAGTGAGAAACATATTAGCATACGAATTCTACGAACCTACAGTGGGTCAAAATACGTTACAAGCGAAATATCGAATATATCACACTGGCAACCTTTTTCTCGACCGAAAATATGGACATAATATATAAAGACATCCGTGATCTATGGCTTCGGTTTTCCTTACTGAACCATGAGGAACTTAGGGTGTTTTGCTGCATAACAAATTTTGAAATTTTGAATTCCAATTTTGAGCATTGGTGACATTACAACTCTGTTTTCAACTCTTATTGTACTCTAGACATCGTATACTCACAGTGCTTTGCCGTAAATATCCAGTGAATTTCTGAATGGTTAGAAAAAGTTGCAATTAAGGAGTCGATTTCATGACAATTTTGCTGTTTATTCGTTAAATGGCGTTGTGCTTGATGTAATTACATGAGTGATGTGGGCCTCCGTGGCCGAGTGGTTAGCGTGTTCGACTCCGAGCCGAGGGGTCCGGGGTTTGATTCCCGCAGCGCCACTCCGCGGATGGCCGTCCCTGTCTTTCGGGTGAGACAGTAAAAACCGAGGTCCCGTAGACAGTAGGTGTTGGCACGTTAAAGAACCCTCCCTGCTCTACGGCCATCAGTGCCGAGCACAGGCAAATTTGTCGCCCTTCACCGGCACACGGTGACGTCTCCATATGAGTGAAATATTTTTGAGTGGGACGTTAAACAACAACGCAATAACAATAATAACATGAGTGATGTGCATAGAGACAGCTCTTATGTTCAATTTTCTTTCCTTAATTGATCCAGATGGTACACTTATCCGACGATTTACAGAAAAAAGGAGTACTGAGACACCAAGGAGAAGTAGATAAATTTTGGAAGGATTTTGGAACTAGTGGTTTGCACGAAGAAGATATCTTTCAAAGTGATCCAGTTCATCAGGGTACAAGTTATAGATTATTCGTTATCGTTTTAACATTTGTTAGGTAAACTTAGCTAGTTTGCTATCTTTTTATAAAACTTTGCACACAGCAAATCAGTTTTTATTTCTTTTAGGGTTTATTTTCGGTTTTGTTTTGTTGTTAAGTAATTTTTGATTTTTTGTTTGTATTATAAATTTGGGAATAACGGGCAGTTATAGAAAACGGCCCTGTGGTGCCTTTAGCTACGAATGAAATTCTTTTTCAATCTCTGAAAAGCAAACGACGCACACACAATCTATAGGTTAGAATATACATGCCACATTTCTGACTTTCTGAAAAAAAACTACGATTTTATGTTTGAATCCAGTTCCAGATGCTACAGAGTATGTAACCGAGAAGCCTCGAATAAAAAGAAAATCTAGAAGTAAAAAGGGGCTCCATTATAAGAAAAAAAGCCTGCCTGAACATCTAAGAGGGGATCCATTTATTGAAAAAGGAGAAGACAATGAAAAAAGTGTTACGATAAAGTCACGGGAACACAATGACGAACACAAAAGAGAAAAAGAGGGGAAAAGGCGCGAACACATGAAGAATATTTCTAAATCGTTGCCCGATAACGGACCGCAAGATCTATTGATAGACGAAGGAGAAAGAACAGGTGACGTTTCAGATTATCTATAGTTTCTGTTTCATAAGAAGAATAAGTTTATCTAACAAAGAAAAATTATTATTATCTGTTTGAAATCAAATATATCGACTCAATTAAAAAAAAAAATATATGTTTCAAATTGAAGGAGGATTTGACCCAAGTGCCAGATTCCATCAGATCGCAATGCAACAAAGAAAGTAATATACATTGTATTTAATTTTAAATCTTAATTAGATTTGGTGACACTTGCTGAGATAAGAATTTATAGAATAATTAATATCAAAACATCAAAGGTAAAAGACGATGACATTTGTTGGTGAGATCACACAAGTCAAAGAAATGTTAGTAATAGCAATGGTAAACGAAAAGAAATAAAATATACCTTT
>JACSZP010010639.1:1409-12021 GCA_016161895.1 Pinna nobilis
GAAAATATAGTATCGCGAATTATTTCAGAGCTACTGTTTCGCCAAAATAAAGTTCGACGAAAATTTCAGGATTTACAGTTGAGAAAGTATCAACCACTTCTCAAACTGAATTCTCATCGATGTTGTACAGCAGACGTTCAACCAAGTTGTGTTCTGTATGATATGCTATTTCATGTTAACAGGTAATTATAAGTAATTTTGGTAAAAAAAATGTTTCGATATATAAATTAAAAGTTCTTATCATATGAGTTGTCAAAGTAAACCTACAAAATGTTATAAAAAGGTACAGATTCAATATAAAATATTTGATTTACAGATTTTCAAAGATTAACTACATTATCTTTGTTAAGACATTGTAGTACATAAAAATGTACAGAACTAAAGTGAAAAAGGCAGGAAAACGTAACTATGATTCAATTTTCAAATTCGATGCATGTGCTTAAAAATGTAAAAAATGAATTTATTTCTTTTAGCATTATCAATTACAAATCCAAAGATTTCCCCCTGGATTTATGATAAAACATGACATGCTACTATGTCATGTTGTGTGTCGCCTGTGGTTGGCTGCCCCCGTGTTTCGGATGAGACAGGAAAAACCAATGTTCCATGTTGAAGAATTCTCACTACTTCTCGGTCATAAGTACCGAACATAGGCCAAATTTGTCGCTCTTCACTGGCACATTGAGACGTCTCCATGTAGTGAAAGACTCTTGACTGAGACGTTAAACAACAATACAATCAACCAATGTCAAGCAGTATATTTCATTAGATTATTTAATTTAGTGACTGATGCTTAGAAGTATTATCTACCTATCAAGCGACAACTGAATGGGCAACCGATACAATGTACTCACGGGAGTAAAGGTTGCAGAACTGTTTAGGCTGCACTAAACTCTGGTTGATATCTGGGTGAATTGTACTTAGTAAGCATGAGCCATCAGTTAAACAATACTCAAAAGATTGACAGTCAAAGAGCTCCTCCATTAGACAGGCTGCAGCGCAATCGTCTATAGCCAGACCAGTAAGTATGTGGTTTGTCTTGACACTCAATTCTTTGTTCTTACTTACGGTGAAGTGTTGTTGGAGAATTAACCCTGAAAATAAGAAAGAAATTTTCCTCAAATTGACTCGTGCCCATATTCAGTAGAACACATAAAATAAATCATTAATGAAACAAGAAATCCTTGTTTCTATTCACCCCCCCCCCCCCCCCCCCCCCCCCCCCCCCCCCAGACCCATCCAAACAAGTCAAATACAATTTCACTTAATGGAAAGGTAACGAGGTTATTAAGAATAATTACCGGTATGGATGAGGTCTAATACATGTGTTTACAAAACTACATCAGTCATTAAGGTCAAGGTCACATGATCTAAATCATCTTTACCAAATGAAGGACCATGTCATTTCAAATAAACATATGAATTATCATGTGAATTACGAGAATCCAAGACAGTATCATTTAAAAGTGTTGACTATTTTTTAAATTTTACAGTCAATAAGATGAACTTGGAGTGAGACAAAGACAGAAATCTGTATTTCAACCCTACGTTCAATAAATGTCAAGCATTCACATCATCATGTGACATAGATAATAACATACACTTTATCATGTAACATGATTAACAGCATCCCTTCTATTATCCGAAATGATCTAAAACATTCACTCTATCATGTAACATGGATTACACCATTCACTCTATCATGTGATATTGTTTACACCATTCACTCAATCATATGACATAGTTTACAACTTTTATTCTTTCATTTGATATAGTTTTTAACATATTTTTAATATTTTACAACATTCACTTTATCATGTGGAATAGTTAACAACATTTAATCTATATTGCATGATTTACAATATCCAAAATTCTATCATTTGAATTGTTTAAAAATTTATTTTATCATTTGGCATTGTTTTTACAACATTACTCTATCATTTGACATTGTTTACAACATTTAACCTAACATTTGACTTGGTTTACAACATTTACTATAATAAGACAAAGTTTTTAACAATTAGATTATCATGTAATATAGTTTACAAAATATCCTCTGTCATACATGTATGATATGGTTTACAACAATTACTCTATCATGTAATATGGTTTACAGCATTCAATCTATCATGTGACGTGATTTACAACATTCACTTTAAAATGTTGTATTGTTTTACAAATAAAATGTACCGGGTGAACATTTATATTACGACTATTTATTTGTAACATGGGAATAGAAGAACACGATTCTTTTGGATAATGCGTACAGGGATAATACATCTAAATGGTATAATACTGACCGCCTTGTAATGCATCTGTAGGTCTGGGCTCTGTGTCCTTAATTGATGTTGCTTGATACACTCTTACCTAAAAAAGTTGTCTCATATAAAAAATACAAATCTTAAAATGTAAATAAAAATCTTTATTAATTAGTTTTATCTTACACTTCTTTGATAAGATGTATCTTACATAACAGATGCTAACTTTTAATCAGTTATGTTTTACATAATAAATTAAAAATCGTATCGTTTACATTACCCACTGTAAAAACAACGAGTTTTGATTTTTTACTCCGTACATTTAGAATATACATTTTTATAGTTATATCTTATATTGCAGTTACGCATTTTCAATTAATTATTGACGATTAAACGGCATAGGAATATGAGAAATGATAAATAATAAAATAAATGAGGAGAAAGAAAACATTATCAAGTCATAATAATAAATGTTGATATATGATGGAACCTGTTTTGAGAGACCCCTCCTACATGGATGAATGTGTGGTCTATCAAGAATGGTCGTTACTCATGACATGTCGTCTTTTTATAATTAAAAAAATAATATTTGTTACAAATAGTCTCTCAAAGTAAATGGTATCAAACGAACGTGGTACCTCAAAACAGGTTTCACTGTACCCTACGTAGGCCCTACATACAAGGAAACATTCTTTAGTTGTGTTATCTACTTTTAATATATTTGGTTTGACTTCTTAAATTCAGCATTCTTTATTTTCTTTGAACGGTTAACTTACACTATTATTGAAAGATGGAATTTTAACATTCAATAACCCGCTGTATATTGTGTTCTTTAGAGCGTTGAAGGCGGTCCACATGTCCGGGCTTACAACAGAGGAAGCATTAACAGTTCCTGGGGAAAAATAATTGAAAGAAAAAATATGAACAACTGTTATTGTCACATGAGAAATAAGAAATCAAAGAACACTTTTTCGCGAACAAGATAACTTATTTGAGAAGTTGTGGTGTCCCAGAGAGTGAAGAGTGAGTTTTGAAAAGATTGACTTACAGTGCAACTTGAATTAATAATTAATCTTGATAATTGATAAACAAGACCTGAATTTGGAATGAGAAAACTAGCAAAAAAGGAATAACGTTTTTGTGCCACATAAATTACCGATAACTTGTTTGTAAATTGAATTAGTTGATGGGAGACGTCACCGTGTGCGGTTGAAGGGCGACGAATTTTGCCCATATGCCGTACTTATGGCCATAGAACTGGCGGGGTTTGTTAACGTGGCAACACATACTATGACACGGAACCTCTTATCCGAAAGTCGGGACAGACAACTCATGGCCTCACGATTAGAAGGCGAATGCTCGGACCACTTTTGAATTTGTATGATTCTTTGAGAAACAAATGGCACGACATTCGTTAGTATGCATTGTACAATTCTCCAGTTTTACTTACTTGAGTAATGACTACAGGAAGTTGTGTTGTCAATCAATGTCCCGTTTATAATGTGACTTTTACTTAGGTAACAAGCCTTCGTAGCAGGGCAGTAGTTGAAGCTGTTACATGGGAACCGGTTTAAAGATAGACATGCTTTGGCACACTCTGTTGGTGAACTTAGACCCGTAAATACCGCATCGCTTGTCTGGGATGGTACACTTCCAGGGATAAGGGTGAACCAGGCTGAAAAACAACCAAACAGTAATCATAAAGCAATGGGACAGATGGACGCTGGGCAAAGGGCACACAGAGGAAATCTACGGATTAATGACCAGTACATAACTAATAAATAAGTTTATTAGCCAACGAACAACAATATTATTGCATTAGTTTAAAGATAAGTCTGTATTTAGCAAGTCTATTTTCGATATGTGTATAGTTTATCAGTAAATACATTGTATATGTAATTAGTTAAGACCTAACAAGATTTTATTTGTACAAATTAAGGTGCATCATACATTTTAAAATACGGTGGTAGCAAGTCTACTTTTGTAAAATCAATATACATGTAGTAAGTCTTGATAAAGCAAGCTTGTATTAGCAAGAAAAATAAAATGAATCTGTGTCTGCAATATCAATGTAGCAATGGATCAATATTACTGATGTGGTACAGTAGTTTACAGAGTATGGACAATATTTGTGATCTATAAACGTAAACACGCACACGCAGAACGCTAATTTAAGTATATGGGTTTACCAAGGTCACTAAAGTGATGCGTATGTGTGGTGCAGACTCCAACAGAATATGAAAACTTACTTAAATATGGAGGGTTACCAAGGATTGTACTTGTGATGTATATGTTAAAGGCATCATAGTTTAACGTTGTCTCCTGGAAACGCAGCACAGATACTCCCGATGCGGAAGCTAATTCTCTCTGGGATTCCATCTCGAAAAGTTTTTTCCATGTGTCTAAGTAAGGGTGAAACAGTCCTTAGAAAGAGAAAAGATAGTGAGTGAGGTATATAAGTAATAACATTTTTGTGAATGTCAACATCACCCGGCTGACAAAGGAGCATTAGCATAAACTCCTGGTAACTTTGCATAATTGAAATACACATAAATATACTAAAATGAATGTACTCTCTCGAAATACTGTACTGTCAATTAATGAATAGAATGCGATTGAGACATGCTTTTCCTACTTGAGTTAAGAGAAAAAAATTATTTTGATTTCATTGCTGGTAGCTAGAACTGCATTTTGAAGAAAAGTTAGGTCAATAGTTATCTTCTTTAAAACCAGTGTCTTAATAAAGAATTAAAAAATACTAGTGACAGCAATTCAATATTATTCCGCATCATCATAAACCCTAAGGATCAACTTACCTGGGAATGTTATCTGAAATGTATGCTGATCTTGAGACGCAAAACAATTTTTGATATCAAACAAAGACAAATCGGGGTGTTGTTCCTCAAAATCATAATAGTTGTAGGTCAGAAATAGGCCCCTCTACAAGAAAAATAGAACAATTGGCCATCAAACCTTTACATAAAACACATTATTTTGATAGTGAACAAGTCTCATATAAACACTTTAAATATATGTCATGCATGCATTAAATTGGAAATCATACATTGCAATAAAATAACAAATAATATTTAAAAAACATTTAAAACTCAGTTGCATGTAATTAAACTGAATTCCACCAGATAATATTGCAACAGTGATAGTGATAATCATGTAAATTGTTGGAGTATCTATGGCAACAAAAACAAAATTTCCACTCTACGCTATGCATTTGTAGGTAACACTGGGCTTACACGGGTACTTGGGATCGTATTTTCTACTGTAATCTCCCCCACAAAACACCCATGAATGATTCTTTAGTATGTGATAACTCTAGTTGTAAGAGTGTCTAATATAAAAATAATAAGTACTGTCTATTCTGATTAAGTGTAAAGTTACAGTTGGATATTCATCTCCGCCACTAAAGACGGTCTATCGGCTTATGAATGAGATTGTCGAGCATGACGCAAAGCAAAACACACAAAACAAAAACTTTCAAATATTGTTCCTTAAAGTCCCCACTAGAACATGTTAACTATAAACCTTTACCTTTAATCAATATCTACGAAACTAAAGAGCCCAAAAAATTGTAAATTTATTTTACCTCCTGTTTGAATCTAGTTGAACTGTATGTCCATTCCCATGTTATCAGGTTACCCATTAACCACCGGATGGTTGATAGAATAAACCTGGGTACAATTTATGTTAGCCAAGGCTTCGACTGTTTAACAACGGAAGGTTCGACTGTTTAATAGAAGTAATCTCTGATAATACTGATTTATTATTTACATTGTTGTCTTCATCATGATTTTGTATGTTTTCTGAAAGGTTGCAATTTTTCTTTGTAAATAAATGTAAGTATTTGCATCTTGTATAATTGAATTTCAGTCCTGCTCTTTCCCGTGACCGCTGGGAACAATGTTAGTCAGGTTTGGACTGCATAACAGCAGGACGTTTCTGGAATTATCCTAGGTAAACAATTTTGCTGGGGTTTTGACTGTTAAACAGCAGAAGGTTGGTGAAATGAACAGGGGAACAACGATAGCCAGGGTAACTTATCAGTTTTTAAAAAAAGTTGAATACTAACATATAGTTTTAGGATTTAATGAGCAGGATCCAAATCAATAATTATAAAACCTACCTCTAAGATCGTTAAATCCATTTTGACAGGATACTTGACGGTGTCACTATCATCATTTAATCCACTTTGAGACCAGCCATCCTGAAATAACAGGTTTTCATGCTTATTCTTACACATAAAAAATAAAGATATAGGGACATTTAAGTATGAATTACAAAAAGAATAACAAACATATGTTACAAGTTCTATTGCGCATATTTTCGCATGTAATGTCAAGAACTACATCCAAACTCAAGATACAATTAACATTATATTGTATAGGACACAGATAAAGTGGAAACTTGCCCAAAGACAACCTCACTCAGGAGTGAGGCAGGAATCTTACAATGACCATAACATATCAGACAACTTTACAGTATTAAAGTACAAATGTATTTTATTCAATCTTACATAGAAGAATACCTCACTTCTGAGACCGCCACACTAATAAGATCTATTCCAACAATTCACCTGTTGGCCTTAAAAGCAATGTTACACTGTCAGTCCATCTAAACGGAAATTTTGTTTTCCAAATCATACATGTATTTACTGGATAGGCATCCAATAAATAAATCTAGCATGTTTGTAAATTATCAAATTGATAAAAACGTGAATTCTACCATCAAAAAGTAGTACTCCAATATTGCATCATAACTGCCCTGAAGTCCCGGCATGGTAAATTTCTTCATCACAACTTCATAAACATTTGTCAATAGACCTCGAACTGTTTTCTAGAAAAAAGGAAAATAGAAAATAAAGTCAATGAAAACGTTTGAGGATATTTTATATATCTCATTTTTAGGAACCGTCTGACAATTTTGGCAATAATTGTTCTGAAACCGGCGGTATGATAAATACTATTTGTAAAGTACATTTACCTGTACCTGTATTACAGTGTGCAATTACATTTTCATTTACAACTAATGGTAATTTTGTTGTTACATTGCATGTTTACGGGTATTGAACTATGGGTAATGAAAGATGTAGTTTGTGGAGCTAAAAAATAATCACAAGATATGTTCAATGACGAACAAAATACTTACTTGTCCAATAAAACGGTAATCAGTGGTGATATGGAAGAGTTCTAGCGGACTCTTCATCTGTACTACGTAGGAGCCGTCCTTCATACGATCAGCAATGTCAAGGTCGGAATCCAGCGAGCCTGGTTGTATTTGTGTAATTGTGCAGTTGTCAAAGAATTTGTCTATCGTGTACTGTATACCTGATACATGAATAAACAGATAAATCAAAGTAGGACACTGTTGATTCTGTCGCTGCTGAATAAAATATCGATAACGGCGGGACTTTTCTTTCCATTTTCTGGTTAAAGCTTCACCTGTGTGAGATTTAGCAATCATCTAAACAAACAAAGGGTCAGTGATTTAAGAAAAACTTATCACTAGTGCAAATTGCTTGTGTAATTGAGCAACAGAAAGCTTTAAACGTCATTAAAACAAACAGATACTATACTTTCCCTTGTGTTTGGATGTGCTTTAGGTGCTACAAGTACACAAAACTTAGCTGAATAGCGAAATATGTTAAGGAAGACAAGAAGCCTAGGAGCTTAGGTGTATTAATGTAGTTGCACTTCATAAACAATCGCAAACCTAGACCACTCAATTTATAGAGAAACTTAAAGTCAATTTTGCCTTCGCGGTCATCCCTATATAAGGGGCCAGTGTCAACAGAGACCACTTTCCTGTTCCTTTTGCTTGCTTTGTTTCGTTATTATTTTTTTTTTTGCAAACTGTATAACTGACAAAAACCAATTATAAGGGCTTTAAGCTGTCAGCATACTCGCATGTTCAACCTTTATACCGCATCTAAACTTAAGCTCTTTCTTACTCAAACATGTCCGGTGCAAGGGAATAGTTCAGTATCAGTTACTCACCCGAGTTAAAGTCGTGGATAACGGTCATTGGATTTGTGGAAAAAAATGGTGCCACTGGCTGCCTGTCGTGATAATCATATCTAGTCAGTTTGTAATCTGTATCAAACCAAACCTGAAAAATAAACAAGTGCTTCCGTACATGTAATTAGACCCAATTCATTTCTGCAAAAGTTCCAATGAATTATTAAGCATCATACTAAGGCAAATTATACTTAAGTAGCCCCGTGCATAAGCCTGATAAGCCACAATATCATCAAAAGTGATATTTTATACTTAGACAATATGTCATTATGATCAATATTAACTCTATATTTCTGGATCTTACAACGTAGAGTCTGATTGGCTGTGAAGCTTCTGACACTATCATGACATTATAAAACATTGCTATCACACTAATATTTGAACAATTTCTATGTTTTACTTATATGCTGATTATCAGCTTCTTTCACGGGGACACAGACCAATAAAGGACAGGCAACTATATAATGGAACAGAGCAGGGAATAACAAACTACAACACAAAATAAACTTCATACTCTGATCATTTGACCAATCTAACCATTTGTGGCCCTCTGACCTGAGTCTCCATATCATCTAAGCCCTGTGACACTTTGAACCCTCTGATCATTTGTGCNNTTTAGCCTTCTGACCATCTGATCATCTGGGCTTTCCAAATACCTGACCTTCTGACTATCTGAGCCTCCTGATTACTTCAGCTTTCAGACCATTTGAACCTCCTGACCATCTATGGTTACTTTTGCTTTCTGACCATCTGAGCTTTCCGATCATTTAGGCCTTCTTACTATCTGAGCCTCCTGATTACTTCAGCCTTCAGACCATCTGATTATCCGAGACTTCTGAATATCTGAGTCTCCTGATCATTTCGGCCTTCTGACCTCCTGATCCCCTCAGTCATCTCATCAACTGATTATCTGAGACTTCTGACTATCTGAGCCTCCTGATCTCTTCAGCCTTCTGACCATCTGAATATCCGAGACTTCGACTATCTGAGCCTCCTGGTCACTTCGGCTTTCTGACCATCTCATCACCTGAGTTTTCTGATCATCTGAGCCTACTGACTATCAATTTCTTGAAGCCCACTTCACAAAGAATCTTACGATCAAAATCACTTGTAAGTAGTAAGTGAATGGCATTTAAATGTTGTTCATTTGACGAATTATAAGATAAATTCCATAACTATTCATATTCTTGTTTATATAATCTAGGAAAATTAGATTTCATCACAATTGGTCCATTTTATCTTAAAATGTGTAAAATATGATAACATGAAAAACTGCTCACTTACGATTAAGAGTGATTTTAATCGTAAGAATTTTACTGAAAAGGGCCCCCGGTCACTTCAGCCTTCTGACCATCTGAATCTCCTGACCATCTGAAAACCTTCTTACAATCTGAGCCTTCTTCACTGTGAGCCCTCCAAATATCTGAGTCCCTTGACGATCTCAGCTTTGTGACCATCTAAGCACTTTGATAATCCGAGTCTCCTAATCATTTGAGTCAGATCATATATGGATGACTTTTTAACGTCTTGAAATCAAAATTGGATTAACTGTGAGATATATTAAGATACTTTGAATCCTTTACTTTTCCCATCATTTTATAACCGTTATATAATAGGCAATTATTGATATTTAATTGACTTACCTGTGTCTCAAATACCTCTCCTTGACTTGGAATGACAAATTCTTGACGATACGAGAAATAACCGCTAAAAGTTGGTATTGCAACAGGCGCAATCCATCCTAAAGATATAAATGATAGTTCCACAAAAATACAATGATTGCAAACATAAATAATATCGCAATATTGATCATAAATACACTGTGTTGTATTTTATACCTGAAGAATATTTTGTACAGAATATTTCATGGTTTATGCACATTTATACAGTGGAACTTCAAAAATCCGAACAAATTCATTCTCAAGCAAATTGTACGGATAATTGAAGCGTCCAGATTACTGAAACGTATTTATCATAATTGCCTATGCAATTTGAAAATTTTGTTTCCTACAAATTGAGTCCGGAATGTGAAGCATCCGGATTATTGGCGTACGGATTGACGAGGCTCTTAGACTGTATATTGAGAGTTGTTATGACAACATGGTAGAGTATCATATCGTGAGATGTTTTAGCCAACTCAGAAGAAATGGCGCGTTTTTCTTATTTTTTTTGGATGTGACAGTAAATCCAATATACATTTCATGGCTGATGTCAGTACGTTAAAGAACCCTCACTGCCAAATGACCGCTAAGTATAGGCCAAAAACTGTAGCCCTGAACTCATTCCTTGACATATCGTTATACTTCTTTTATGGAATGTTAAAGA
>JACSZP010010642.1:0-18059 GCA_016161895.1 Pinna nobilis
ACCGAATTAAGTTGATCAACAAATTCGGCGAGCAAAGCGAGCCGGAAAATTTTTGACAGTTTATACTTATACTTTGTCTATCTTTCTATTTAATTTGTGATACAATTTTAAGTACAAAGAATGACTGGCGAGCGAAGCAAGCCGAATTTTTTCTTTTTCTTTTTTATGATATTAAATATATGAAATAATTTGCTTAACAAATTTGGCGAGTGAATCGAGCCGGAACATTTTGACTTCGATTTGTCTATTTTTCTATTTTATTTGTGATACAATTTAAAGTGCAAAGAATGACTGGTGAGCGGAGAGAGCCGAAATTTTCAATTTTTTTTAAGATATCGAATAAAAGTATACATTGTATTAAAGATATGAAATAAATTGCTTAACAAATTCGGCGGGTCAAGCGAGCCGGGAAATTTGGACAAATTTAACTTTGATTTGTTTAATTAACTATCTAATTTGTGATACAATTTAAAGTATAAAGAAATGACTTACTGGCGAGCGAAGCGAGCCGAAAAATTTTCTATTTATCATGTGAATGAGATTTGCTAGAGGTGGGGTCCATGACCGTTGGACCCCACCTCTGACAAATCTCAGGGGGGGTCCGGACCCCCGGTCCTCCCCTCTGTATCCGTGCATGTAACTGTAAGGTACACAAAGACAAAATAGTCCTGGATTTCCCACAAAAGTGGGATATCTATACTATTACATGTATTAATATGAAGAATTACCACACATAAATCTGTGTGTTGAATTCTACACTTAAACAGATGTACATAGTGGACAACACTGAATCACACACATATAGTATATACAGTGTTCTCCCCAGGCCCATATAGCTTGGTGGTAGTGGTACTACCACCCTATTTCAATTTACCGTCATGCTATCTGCATTACCCTCACTCTCTTTTCTCTACCACCACCCTATTTCAGGTACATATCTAGCAATTATTTACCTGGTTAGAGTATTTTACAGGTTATGTTCCATTCTAAAATTACTCATGATGCATTACTACGGTCAACACATACTGAAATCTACTGTGTGGTGCAATTTACATGTATGTTCTACCACCATGACCTTAAATACCACCATGCTATCCAAATTTCTGGGGAGAACAGTATTCTGTTTAGTGTGACTGTGGTATTTTACCATTTTGTGGGATAGCCCTATTTATTTGGATTTCTCCATAGTACAATATGACCTAATGAAACCAAAAAAAAAAATACTTAGCCCCACTCAACACATATCAGTTACACTAGCTCCAGATAAAATGGTCCTCTGCTGGAATGGGTAAACATTCCTTAAACAACCAATTCAAAATCCAACCTTTTTGTGACTAAGATTGATCAAAATAAAAGAATTTTTTTTATTAGTTCTTAAATAATTAATGACCTATACATACAAATGATACATTGTACAATGTAAGTCAAGGGATGTGAAAATATGTGTTTTGGGCATATGTCCTTGGGCAAGTACCGGTACATACAGGTATGAAAAACTTACTTGCCCAAAACATAAATTAACTTACCCATTACACAATAACTTTTGAAGTTGTTACCCCTTTAAAACACTTACTTTTCCATGGTCAACTAAAAAGCAAAAATTCACTTGTTGCAGTGCCCAATGTACAGGGTTAGGCAAGTCAGGCATGCTACAATGTATTTCCACACCCCTGGTAACTATAGCAATAGGATTTAGGGAGAAGCTACGATATGTACATGTACATCTGATGAACATGCAAACTACAAGTAAAGGAAGATCTTTCCATTTGAAATGATATATTAGTACATGAAGCTGTAACCAGAGACATATGTCTCCGCTGCTGTAACAAACCCTTCACTCAGCTCATATCGGTATTCAAAACATAGGTCCCTCTGAGAACTTGCAACAACAAGAATGAAGATTGAACAATGAACACTACAATGGACACCTAACGAAAGACCAATGATGACACATGTATACACTTGATTTGAATAGCCCATAATCAAAATAGATAATCCCTAAAGTCAGATTATAGCTTCTTTGGCTGTAATTTGTTTACAATTGTTTAACACAAATATAACATACACCTTATGTATGTATGTGGTAAACATATGCATCTGTAAACTTTATTGTTCTTGTTAACTTATCTCTCTTTTCAGAATCTTTCACTCATTTTAGGATGCTCCTAAATTTGTATACAATTGAAGGCCTTCAAATTTTAGCCTATGGAAGCACTTGAGGTCATCGAGTAGTGAGGGATCTTAGAGGCATCAATACCTACTATGACCTGGGACCATGATTTTCAATGGCTCATTTGAAGGAAAAATGATGCAATAAAATCGATGTCATATTTACTGATACAAGTTCCCGATAAAAATTCTGGCTTTCATTTGTAGATTTCCTAAATATATACTGGTATGATAAATCATGGTAGAAACATCAGATAAAAACTACCTGTATGTATATTGTACATAATATACTTACATCTTTTCTGATCTTTTTATGGGTAATCATTGTTTTTGTTTTGTATATTGTTACATGTAATGAATCATTTGTAATTTACCTTTATGGTATCCAGAGCATTTCTCTACTTCCGGCAAACCACAAAATTGCCTCAATTTATCATGATATTCAGATAAATGTATAACATGTTTAATATATACAGGTATTATCAATCGTCTACAGAAATACCTGTGTATGCAGCGTTCTCCCCAGTAGACCCCAGTAGTGTGATGGTACCAATAAAAATACCCATTTCCAGAGGTCAGACCTCAAATTATTTTTTATGTCTATGTTAAAGCTATGGAATCGGAGCCACTGTGAGTCATCCGTATTTTATTTCCTGGATATTGATCTTTATATTGACCATGCTTATTTTTCACAGTCAGTCTGATCAAAGGGGGATACCTCCATTCTAAAAGAAAATCAGCTGTTGGCCTGCCATGCATATACAGTAGAGTCGGTCTATAACGAATAGGTCAGACACCACTAAATAAGGGGCAATTTGGTTGGTTAAGAAGGTGTAGGGAGAGGGGACCTGCTATTTTGACATTAGATGTTCTCTGATTGGTGTATAATGCTATTATTTTCAATTGAATATTATAAAGTGGGCAGTAAAGTGTTGAAAAATATGTAGAATGACTAGATTGTTGAAAAAGTGAAATTTTGGGCCCCTTGAATTAGGTGTAACCCAGTGTCAAAATTTTCTGTACATTTTGTGCCAAAATAGGGGTGGCCCCAATCATGGACATGTAGCGAAAAATCCAGAAGGTCAACCCATGGTTTTGAGTTTATTCGAGAATTGGGGAAGGGACGGCCTACAAATCGGTATATAGTTTATATGCGTTGGAACGTCGGAAACATAGAATATTTGACCAAACGTTAACACTGTCGCCTATGGAAAACCATTTAGTGGTGTCTGACCTACAGGCTTAAAGCGAATTCAGTGTTATAACGAAGATTAAAACATTTCCATGATGTAATCTTTTGTTATCTGCCATCCAATAAATCACAGGATGGACAGGTAACACCTTTACGTGTCCATTATTTACCTTTTGGTCTCCAATATTTTTCCAAATATTGGAGACTAATGATTGAAAAATATTGGAGACCCACAGGTAAAATAATAGACACCTAAAGGTTAACACTGGATGCAACATATAGAAATGCATGAAAATTCCGGTTGAACTAAGGGGTTATCCGTGAAAATTAAATCCAACTTCAATTAGTTTTCCACTTGAACATATATGTGTATATAATCCCCATTCAATTTCTCAAGTTTTTGGTATATATTCCGCTTCACCAACGTTTGCAGATAAAGGTATGTGAAATGTTGTCCGAGACTTGGCTTGTAACATAGTTGACTTTCCCACACATCAGATCATGCATGGATCTTGAATGGGGGGGGGGGGAGCCTAGAGGGTAAGCCTCCTTGGAATTTAAACCGTATGCATTTGTACAATCAATGTTCATTGAAGCCTAGATGCTCATTTTAAAAGTGTTTGTTTTTCTTACCACAAGTTTGAAAAGCACATGAAAAAAATGTTCATTTAGTCTTTGAGGGTCTCCTTAAAGGATGAAAAACTTTAAAAAGTGAATGCTCACTCTTACCTGTAGCAGTCCAATAAGTTAAAAAATGGGGGTTTCTTAGAGGAAATATATTGCATGACTGATCACCTGGAAAGTGTAATTCTGAGAACAATAGGGAAAATATCTTAAGTAAGATAAAAACTTCAAACTTTCTATTATGTGAAAATATTAGACAGTCTTCGGTGCTACACGCCTCAGACAGTCCAATATTTCACATAATATTAATAGACAGTTTTCAGCTTATATCCAATATGGAATGAAATCCCTGAAAAGAATTACCATATAGTAAATTCTGATGCTTAAAACGAAGTCAAAAGTCAATCCCCTTTGACTTTGTTATAGATCAACTGCACTGTATTACCAACCCCTGACCTTGACTTTTGAGTACACCTGACAGACAGGATAAGTGGTCATGAAATTTCACTGCCCTGATAAAAATTTACTTGCCCCTATTCCATCTTCCTATAATATTAAACAATGAATAACCAAAATTTCCTCTGCTTGTACAGTTACAATCATATTGAACTACCCTTTAACTTACTTTTACTGGCCTCAATCCACAGAAAAACTAGGTGATATAGTAATTGTACATTTACTGTGTGTGTTTTTGTTTGTTTGTTTTTTCAAGTGAAACATACTTTGAATGGCTTTTAAAGTATCCAATCACTTATACAGCCTGATTAAGATCCCTAGACATTGAATAAGAAACGAGAACCCACCTATGAACTTCTGGTATGACCAGGAATGGAACCATGTACTCTACAGTTGAAGTTCTTATGCTCAAATCAATGAGAAAAATCTATCCCTGTTTGATACATGAAACAAATCTAATTACACAAATTTGGTTTTATTTGAAACAGGGAAATCCTACATTGTACCATCAAACATTCATGTTGATCTTAATCAGTGTCGACTGAACTAAAGATTTCAAGGTGACAGTACCTATATATATGTATAAGGGACAAAGTAATCATTCTCATTTGATAATCTTTGGATAAGTACACATGAATACATGAATGAATGAATGAATAACAAATGAATAAAGATCTACATGTACATACCAGTACAATTATTCATATGAATTACTCAGACCATCATGGTTTGGTTGTCATTTAGGATCTACATTTAGTTGTTTTATGTTTTAGTGTTGTTGTTTAATGTCTCAGTCAAGAATCTTTCACTTTATGGACACATCACTCATGCTAGTGAATAGCAACAAATATGTCCTATGCTCAGCACTTAACAACAAGACCATGAAGAAACGATGGTTCTTTAATGTGCTGATACCTACAGTACTTTGCCACAGGACCTGTTTTCCCTGTCTCATCCAGCTGAGGATCTACATTTAAGACACTGTAATAGCAGGAATATATATTATATACTCTATTGAACAAAGTGTATGGTAGTTATTTGACCAGTGACATGTACATATACCATACATGGTATAGCTAACTTGTTTGTAAAGCCTCTAAGTGTATATGTATGGGAATTAAATGTATATGGGCTGTTTGGTTGATTATACGGTTTTAACATCCCACTAAAAAATCTTTCACCTGTATGGAAAAGTCAATGTATGACAGTGAAGGGGAAGCATTCTATAACATGTCGATACCTACTTGGCAACTGTAAGTGACATGGGACGTCAGTTTTTACTATCTAATCCAAAAGACAGGGGCAGCATAGTTAGTGTTGACTCAAACCTACAATCAGAAGGCCAACATCCTAACCACTATGCACATTCTGTAGAAGCCAGAGGTTACTGATATAGTGTTGAAATAAAGTTCTACCCTTAATGACACTGTTATACAGGAGTGATATCATTTGAATCTGCTTATCATTTCAGAGATGTGTCACCATGTGCTTGTGAAGGGCCACAATTTTTGCCTATGCCTGGCACTAATGGCCATAGAGCAGGGAATGTTCTTTAATGTGCTGACACCTACTGTAACACGGGACCTCAGATTATACTGTCTCATCCAAAAGACAGGGACAGTAAACAGCGGCATGTCATGGATTTGAACCCGCGACGTCATGATCAGAAGTTGAACAATGCCAACCATTCAGCTATGCTATTGGAGCCCCAGTTATATATGGCTCTAGAATAGTTATTATATAAAATGTGGAAAAGCAGAAGAAAAAAATATATACTATGTTAGCATGGTGTACCTTGTCGTACAATACGTAAGCCTATCTAGGCTTCAAGTGCTAGTGAAGTTCCACAATTCAGGGAAGGAAATGATAAAGCAAACCTAGAAAGCTAGCTAGCCTTTACACTCAATAGGGATGACTCAGATGATTTTATATGACCATCACAATACTACTTAATTGTACATCCTCTTTTGTAATAAATGTAAAATAAAATGTTTTCTCATTTACCTCAATTTATACACCCCCTCCCCATTTAAAAGATAAAAAAGGTTTATTATATTTTAAAATGTACAGACATATAGATATAAATCTGTAACTAAATGAAAAAATATCGATGCAAAAACATTGTAGTGATTAAGAGATCTAGCCATCTGTCTTAATTGACATTTCACACTGAATAAGAACAAAGGGGAACAAATACCGTTAACCTGACAATATGTGTTCAGACACCACAATTACAAAACAACAATAAACGAATGGGAACAAAAGACAGAAGTAATCGAAACAAATTAATCCGCCTGTATGTTATACGACAGTTCTGACAGTTGTATCCAAATAGATAATAACAATATCACAATGTGTAAAATTCTATTCTTTCCATCATTGCATATAAATAATGGTTTCCTCCCAAAGCAATGACTGAACGACTCGAGTTCGACACATCCCCCATCATGTTTAGTCATCAATAATCAAAACAAATCACCATGGATATCTGTCCTTTCGTCTTCTGAAAGGCATCCCTTTGTTTCTGTTTTTGGTCTCCCCCAGACAGAAGACCATCGAATTCACACACTACAGTTCAGTCCTTTGGTTTTCAGAGTACGATCCATGTCGAGTAAAAGCTATGGACGACTTCCTGTTTGTCGCATGTGACGTCATGAAAAAAATATTGAGGCACGCAACCGTGGGTTTTGATCGATATTTGTAAATAAACAGCTGATACCTTACCTCACAACACTCAAAGGACTTCATTTATTACAAAAAGCAATTTCCATTACGGTATGATGGAAATAAAACACAGAAAAACTGATAATTCAACAGTATTACAGGTGTTGTCTTAGGGGCGGATTCAACATTTCTCCCGTTGATGCTGCAGGTTTCAGTGACAAAATATCTTTTGAAAGACCTGCTCGGATAAAGGCCTCCTCGGTGTTTTGTTTAGTTCAAATGTCAGTTACATGTATTTATGTCTTACATACATGTATACCTTACCTTACACAAAATTTTATTTATTTATATATTTATTTATTTATTTATTTATTTATTTATTTATTTTGGCCTATCAATTTAATTAGGGATATTTATTTATTTAATTCCCCCTTTTTTATCTATTAATTTTTTGATGTACTTGTATGTACATGTTTTGATTTTTTGAAGTGACAAAACCTACTTCACTGAGAAGACAATAAATATGCCATCACACCATAAAAACACCAAATTGAGTGACTCAATGCATACGGCCCTGTGCTCTATACCGGGATCCAGGATTTTTTTTCAGGGGTGTCCAACTTTTGGGGATGGGCTTCCAGACCCCCTTGACCCCGGATCCCCTCTAGATCCACACATGTGCCCCTCCCCTTTTTTGAGGATTAGGTTCAGTCAAAACATTCCCTGTTTAGGAAAATGATGTTAATCTACATACATGTAATTACAGCAAAAAATAAAAAATAAAAAAGTACAGTGGAGTTGTTCTATCACAAAGTCAAAGGTGATTGATTTAGACTTTAAGCATCAGAATTTACTTCATAATTATATAGATAAATAGTAATTTTTTTCGGGGATTTTATTCCTCTTCGTTATAGTGCTGAATTTGCTTTAAGCCAGTTCATTATAGACCGACTCTACTGTATTACATGTATTAATCATAACTGTAGTTTCTTGCTTATTGCATAAATAAAACAAAATTATGAAAACAATTTTTTTATCATTATATACCATGTATCTGTCATATAAATTGGTTTGATTAACCCTCATTTTGATCCCCTACTTTAATTTGAATTGCTTCCTAAATACATTGTACTACTTTACTTAAATGTTGAACTACTACCTGTAATATAGGCCTACTGACTGTATAACTGTACAACCCCCTTGGAGAACACTAGCAGATGCAAACTGCAGGGAAGGTCTAGGTGTATATAAATACTATAGGTTTGTGTGTATTGGATGGTGGAAAGGAGAAATGGTATTAAATTATACAGCTTTGTGTAAAGATACATTTATAATAAATGCTTCTTGGAGAACAGCAAGAGACAGAGCTTATTTTGTGTGTGAAACTATATTCATTTTGTCTTTGATCCCATAATATGTCCCATCATTCGACAGGCGTATAAAAACCAAGGACTTATAACAGGTGCGTTATCTATTATCTGTGAGAAATCTCACCTGAGTGCCAAAGATTTGCAGTCCATGACGAGGCTTGCCGAGTCGTGTATGTTGCAAATCTGTGGCACGAGGGTGAGATTTATCTTTTCCTGTACAAAGTGGTGGTTGATTTTTTTTTCTCTCACCCTCAAATAATGTGTTTCTAAGTAGTAAATATATAGGTGAAACACTGCATTCAAGCAGACAAAATATGTCAAAATTAGGTCAAGACTTACATGTAGTGAAGTCCAGGGGTTCGAGACAAGCATGCGGGGTGCGAGACAGAGATATCTCAGAACGGGTCCATTGATGGATTTTTCTGTCCGGGATGAGAGAAAATTATCTCAGTCATGAGGCTTTCTCAAATGGGCAGCAACGGGAGAAATAGGTGAACAAGTAAGACATTCCAATCATTACTCGCCCCTCTCACAAGGTAATCACTCTGGCTGTACAGGGATGGTGGCAATTAAAGATCTTACATCAGTCCCCCTACAAGCGGCCAAAGGGGATAAAGTTTCCTCATTCTTTAATTTCTAAACTTTCTACTCTTCTGTGGTAGATAATGAACTGATTTCTTGCAGCATATGAATAGTTACAGATCCAATACATATATATTGAGTTAAGTTCCAGTAGATTTACTTGTTGGAGATACAAATGTACATTGTATTTGATTTCTGTACTTCTGCTAGTAAAAGACTTGTATAGTTAGCCTACAAAAATCCTAATTTATTTGAGCTGCTTGTTGAATTTTAAATTTGTTCGGCATCATCAACAGTCGCAGCCAGGGTATCTTATAGCATTGGTGAAATTGTAGATTACCAATTAGATAACATTAATGCTAATAACTTCATTTGAAAATTTGAATGACAGATGTAAAATATCAGACCTATTAGCACCTAGTGGATGTGTTTGTCATCTACAAACTAATATATCTTATAACAAAGCAATCAAAAGGCCACATGTTAATCTTACTACCCTTAACACAGGTAAATGCTTCATTGTTAGACAGCCAGACTTTCATTTTATGACGAAGGTCTACATTTGATCCCTGTGAAACTTTCAACTCCTCTCTTCCCATTGATCTTCATACCATATACAATCCACACTGACCAAAAAGTTTCACACAAATCAGCACATGGTTGAGTGCAAGACTTCTATTTCATTAAAAGGGCCAATGTCTGATCCCCATAAATTTGTTCAATTCATCTTACTAAAGCTACTTCATATCAAGCTAGAAATTTAAAAGGAGTAGCTCTAATTTCTCTGTAGAGAGCTACTCAATTTTATATGCATAGGAACAGGACATTGGATCCACAAAACATTTCAAGAGGACATGCTCTGCACATACATGTACTTAATACATTATTCCAATATCTCATAAAGTATGTTTGTGTGTGGATAAATGGGAATGAATTCCAGTAACCATGTATGTTTTTAAAATCATTTCTACTAACTTGACCTTTGACCTTCAGACCCCCAAATCAATAGGGATCATCCTTGAGTGGTGGGCAACCCATGTGTGAAGTATCAACATTGTAGACCCACAGGTACTTGAGTTATGGTGCGGAAACCACTTTCAAGGAACCGAGTCATGTGACCTTGACCTTTGACCCCAAAATCAATAGGTATCCTCCTTGAGTGGTGGACAACCCATGTGTGAGGTATCATCATTGTAGACCCACAGGTACTTGAGTTATGGTGTGGAAATAAATGGACAGACAGCCGGATGGACGGACTGACAGACATGATGAATCCAGTATACCCCTACAACTTTGTTAACAGGGGTTATACAAATGAAAGGGGGATGTCGAGCTGACAGAAAAAGCAACTGACTTACTAACAACAATATCAATAGGGTCATAGCTTTTCGAAAATCAAGTAACATAAAATCAGTATCACAGGGCCATTGTTTACCAGATACTTAAAAAAAAAAAACTTGTATAACACCAATATCAAGGGGATCACGGCTTATTGAAAAACTGTCAAAACAACCACACCTGGGGTCATGGCTTAAATAAATAATATAACAACAAGACCATAGGGTCATTGATTTCTGAAAAAATACTTGTATAACATATCATATATCAAAGGGTAAATGACTTACTGAAAAACAACCAGCATGACAACACTACATGTACCACAGGGTCAAGGCTTACTGAAAACAATGGGCTTGACAACAGTATCACAGGGTCATGGCTTACTGAAAACAAGTGGCATGGCATCAAACCACAGGGTCAAAGTTCAATGTTCTAACCATTCCACCACAGAGACCCAGAAATAAATTAAAAGTCAAATGCTTATTTAGCAAATGAATGATGGATAAACTGAACAGGAAGTTAGGAGAGTGTCTCATAGAATTTCTTAACCCCTTCGACCCAAAATATCTGAATGGTATTCTCTTTTCTATTGTCGGGCTTCATTTCGGTCGGTGGTGTTGAAATGGATAAATTAAGACAATAATGATAGGCTCATGAGCAGAATTATTAAATAAATCTTTTGAGTACTGGTAATGTGAACATGTGTGGTAGAGTAATATTTTATGTGAAAATATCAAATTTGTATTTTAGTATTGTTTGTTATGTTTACTATACTTGTAGTTTATATGCATTTTTATTCCTGTACAGTAGAGTTGGTCTATAACGATTGACTTAAAGCAAATTCAGTGCTATAACGAAGACTAATAGAATCCTATAGATTACTATTTACCTATTTATGTGGTAAATTCTGATGCTTAAAACAAAGGATGCCAATAACGAAGTCAAAAGTCAATCCCCCTTGACTTTGTTATAGACCAACTCCACTGTGTATAATTCTTTAAGGGGAATAACTCTTACTGAAAAATGCGTTTTGTGTATTTCTTGAATGCTGTGTTAAAGGGGATTAACTCTCATTAACAAAACACTTTTACTAATATAACATTTCAGTTATGCAAGTATACATAATTCAAATCTGCAGAATATATATTTACATTATCAGAAGGAGGCACAGTTGTAAGAAACAGGTCAGTTCTTCTTCAGTGTTATCTTAATTTTATATAACACATATGTTCAGATCACAGTTGTCCAAATTATGATTTACGAATTTTCAATTTATAACATAACAGTAAAAATTACATATATGATTATTGATTTGATAAAGTCCCAATATCAAAATTTATTATATACCTCATGTACTATCAACATTTTGAGTATTGATACTGTTGATTCACAGAGAGTAACCTGACTTTCCAGATCACCATACTGTGCATGGTTTTTTGAATCCATATCACTCCTCTCTGAAACTGTTGACGTAGTTAACAAAGCAGGAGTACTTTTCCCATGGTAACAGTACCAGAAGTTAACATGATCAATGAAAATAACTCCAACAGAATATCTTCTTTGTTAACAAGTTTATACACAGTGAAATTATAGGTCACATTCAATACATGTTCAATTTCATTTAATTTTAGCTTGTTATTCTTTTTTTTTTAATTACAGATGGGTTTACATGTATAATAAATTCATCATTTTAATAGTTATTTGATCTTGAGAGCAAGATCACGTCTTGTTGACAGGGGCAGATCATCAGATCAAACTCAAACGCTTAGTGTCTCTTTGATCTGATATGATCTGTCTCTGTCAACTGATGTGATTAGGCTCTTAAGATCAAGATACTGTTATACGTATATACATGTATATGTATCAGCATAACTTACACTGAGCTGTGAGTACCCATTCAACTCTAAAAATCATGAAAGACTGGTCTACAATGAGAAAAAAGAGCATGCCATTTTGATACTTTGGATTAAGGGGTTAAGTAAGATGCTCTACTAAATTTCATACACACACAACAATGCACACTCACATTAGGAAGATTTTATTTTATAAATGTCTACTTTTATTACAAAAAAATCTGAGACATTCTTTTGGAGTTCATAAAAAGTTTGGAGCGAGCGAGTTAGATCTACTACTCGTTAAATCTTTGAGACCTTCAATAACAATGTTCTTACACCATATGTTTCCACTATTTTTGAGTGGTGTAAAAGTTAATGTTGACCTATAGCATTGTAAACTTTTGTGCAGAGCTCTAATACATCATCTAACAGTATTGCAAAGGAAAACAAAAAATTGAGGAAAAAAACCCAGTCAGTTATAACTTTGGTCAACTCTCAAGCAACTTTTCCCAAGAAAGTTTCATAGCAAACTATAGTATGACCTTTGAAACACCACTGTTACACGTATGTCTATCCTAGGTCAGACCCTTTAAACTAAGGGTAGTCAACTTCGTTAAAAAAAAGAGTTCATGTCATTATAACAGCATCCAGTTTCTAGACATGACTACAAGATGACCTTTTAAAGGGATGTGCATCAAATTTACATATCTGTAGTCTCTATCTTTCTATGTATATGTACAGACACGTGTAAATGTCTCTAGGTACTGAGTTAACCTATCAGAATGAAGCTATGCAAATGTCTCTAGGCACTGAAATTACCAATCAGAATGAAGCTATGCAAAGTAGCACAGTTAAATTATATATCCTATAGAGGAAAACATTTACTTAACAGTTACATTACCTTTACAACTACAATAAATAATGGTTTTGTGATTGGATTTATAGTCTATTTTATCAATTATATTGTACAAATATTGTTATTCATATCACCTTCAAATAAGATAAAATATATTTAAATTTCAATCTGAAAATACAAAAGTTGTTCCTCTAAACATTTGCAAATATTTTCAAGGTTGAAAACATGTCAAGAAAATGAAAATCTATGGTGACTGGATATTTTGGCAGTAAATTAAAATTACATAACATCAAGTTAATCATTTGTTTGCTGAGTTTGTAATTTCATGATTCAGTTTTGACTTTTCTGACATAGTAAACACTTCACAAAACTTTGAATAATGTTGAGGCTAATGTTCAGGAGCAGACAAAGACTCGCTTTCTTCACTGATTGTCTCGTAACCTGATTTTGGTTTGGTCTCAGCATTAAGAGACTCTCTTTGTGCTTCTGTCATTTTATTTATTGCTACAAAAAAATCAGTGAAATCCACATATGCTTGTATTTTACCATCTTCATCTAGTTCAAGCTTTGCTCGGTTATAAAATCTACTGGGAAATCCTACCTCCCCACTGCTTTGTGTTGAAGACTCTGTGCTGGTATATGTTCCAGCACTGGTGTTAGTTTCTTGTGGTGAGGACCCAGAAGTGGTTAGGAAGGTGTCCCTTGGTGGGGTTGCTGTAGGTGTGACACCACCAGGAGACTGGGTATCAGAACCACTCTGATTACTGAGAACCTCGGCAGTGGAAACTGGCAAAGGTGTCAAGTAATTTGATGTAGCAGCAGGTATAGAAACTGTTGGTGGATTATTTGGCCTTGCTTGATAAAATGGCACTGACACTGGATGGTAATTTCCTCCTGCTGTTGGGCTACTTATGGCGTTTGCTAGGGGATAATTAAAGTTTCTAACTAGAAGTGTAATGTCTCCTCTCTTTTGACATGTTCGTTTGATATCAGGTGTCCCATTGATGTATGCATCATGATGTATCCGTACAACTTTATCTACAACAGCCTGTGCTACTCCATTTAAAGTAGACTGTTGAGAAAATTCTGCAGCCACCATACGAGCAATTTCCACATTAACTCTATCTGTCCCTGTGGCATCTTGTAATGCTTGATATAACCCATCGGACATGATGATAAGAAAGCTAGGAGCACTGCCAATAGGTATACCTCCATGTACATAAGGATCAGCTATCACAGGTTCTCTTACTGCATTTCTGAAATAATTACAAAAATACTTCAATCACTTGCCTTACATTGTAAATATTCATGCACAAAATCAAATGTCCTCTTTGTTAAAATTACAATTTTTAATTTCAATTGAGGAATTCTCAAATTTTCAATTTAAAAAAAATCTGATATGCATGCTGGCCAGCATAAGCTGATAATATAATGCCAAGATTAATAATATTTCACTGAGCATGTTGGGAGTATTCTTTTTACAGGTTTTATATATGGACAATTTGATATGTCAGATAGTGAGGAAAGTAGAAACTATACACAATACAATCTAGAACCGTCCTAACGGGACTTATACCTCCTGTGGCTGCAATTGTGGTGCAGAAACCATTTTCAAGGTACGGAGTCATGTGACCTTGACCTATCACCTTCTGACCCGAAAATCAATAGGGATCCTCCTTGAGTCAAGGGCAACCCATGTGTGAAGTATCAACATTGTATACCCACAGGTACTTTAGTTATGAACATGTATCTTACTGGTACATGTACATGTAACTTACTGGTACATGTTTCTCAATACTGGTACATGTAAGCGTGAATCAACAGAATAACAATACTTGCATTAAAATTCTCCATCTTAACAGCACCAATGACTTAGGAAATGTATGTTTCACACAGTTGATCTTAATGAGTCATCTGCTATTGCTTTTTTCTATTTATAAACTATTAGTCAACTTGAATCAAATCATCAGTTACAAAGAGTTATTTCCCATATATAATCCTGAAGAAAACAATGGCATACAAAATAAATTGCTCTGTTTTCTGATCATTGGTCTTTCCATCAGAAATCTTATAATCAAAAGCACATCTAATGAACAAGCATGGCTTATTCTCTTAATCAAATGTTGAAAAAAAAATTAAAGAATTTCTAAAAGTACAAAAAAGGCTATATAATTCATCTAAATAAGTTACTGTAAACAGTGATGGATTTTATTCTAAACTTGAACTAAGATATTCATTGAATTAGGACTATTTAGGACTATTTATATCTATCATTCACTCTAATAACAAATTCTCTCTCACATTTGCAGAATACTGAGTTAGCAGAGTTATTTCCTACAAACCTATTGCTTACTTAAAAAGACATTGTTTTACAATATGCAAGTATGCATATTAGTTTTGTAATTTACACATAAGGCTCGTCAAGTTTAAAAGAAATCAATTTATCTTTCTATGATAAAAGTGAAAACAAAACATGAAAAAGATCTCTTTGAAAATCTGATGCCCCTGTTTGTCTTTTAAGATAAATAGCTGCTTAATCAATGTTAAGTTTACAAGGTCCTTTCTGGTGACAACTGGAAGGTCTTGTCATAAGGAGAACATATATGTAGATATATCAGTCACTTACCAGTCAAAAGATATAGGCAAAGCTGTATGAAGTAGGTAAAATACCAAGGTTAAGCTCAAAGGCCGGTTGTTTGTATCGTTGTTTAACATGCCACTCAAGAATCTTTTACTTATATGAAGACTTCACCATATGCTAGTGAAAGCCAATGAATTTAGCATATGCTCAACATTTATGGCCATTGAGCAGAAGGGTCTTTTATGTGCCAACATCTACTGTGACACAGGGCCTCTTTTTCTACAGTATCATACAAAAGAAAAGGATCGAGCTCGAAGGCTTTTTCATAAGCAATTGACATGTGAAATACTTTAATAGTATAGGCCTATGCATTAACATTCAAAACTTAATGGGGGCACTGATAAAATTTCGCAGAATGAAAGACAGAAAATCCAAAATCTAGACATTCCAAAATGTAAATACTTACTGTAATAT
The DNA here is from genome assembly GCA_016161895.1 of Pinna nobilis. NCBI lineage: Eukaryota > Metazoa > Mollusca > Bivalvia > Pterioida > Pinnidae > Pinna > Pinna nobilis. Next base: position 16,142 of record JACSZP010010642.1, read on the forward strand.
TTCTATGTCTTTATATCCCCCTTTTACGTGGTAGTCAGCTATACACCTAGTACTGTCAGAACTTCCAATTCTTCTATGCAGTTTCAGTCTCTCAACATCCAAACCTAACTGTGCAAATCTGGCCAACTCTTCCTCATTATTCAGAGAATGGTCTACTGACAGTTGCATGACACGGAACACCCCACCTTCATCTGTCTGACACAGAAGTGCCCGAGTGTCACCTTAAAATATACAAAACTGGTACAATAAATCAACAACTCATCAATATGAAAAATTCACAGCTTTATAAACAAGAGGCTCGAATTGGCCTATATTGCTCAACTGAGCAATATGAGCATAAGGACAGATCAAAGAGAGAAAATATCTGAAAATGACAAAGTCCAAAAAAATGCAAAAATCATCTCAAAAATTTGATTTCCAAATGGAACAAAAAACAGCACTTCTTCACATATCCTTTTAGATCACTCAGATGTATTCAGTTTTTCATGCTATGCAGCTCTTCTAAAGAAAGAGTTTTTCAAAGGAGGGTAACAATCTGCTCCATTTTGACCCCAACCCTTTTTCACATCTGGGTGGACCATGAGTACTTCAACCCTGCACAGTTTCATTCAAGTCCCCAAAATGGATTTGGAAAAGATGTTGAAAATGTAAAAAAAAAACATTGTAGATGTGTTAAAATTTGATTTCCAAATGGAACCCCAAAACAACACGTCTTCATACATCCTTCTAGATCACTCAAATGTATTCAGTTTTTCCTTCTAAGTTCTATGCAGTCCTTCTGAAGAAGTTTCTCAAAGGAGTGTACCCATCTGGACCTATTTGTCTCTTTCCCTTTTTAATCAATGGGTCGATTTAACAGAAAATAACAACGCTTGTGAAGGCCCATGAGTACTTCAACTCTGAAAAATTTCATCAAATCCCTGCAGTGATTCTGAAGAAGAAGTTTTAATTGTGAAAAGTTTACGGACGATGGACAAGGGATAGATGATGGATGGTACACTATGACTATAGCTCACTTGAGCCTTTGGCATTCATTTTTTAACATCATGTAAGTGTTACTTGCCTACATTAGCAACATAGAGTTTCCCATTGTAAATTAGAGACACTGTAGCTGTAGTTCCTCCCGTAATCTCTGCCTCAAAATCATCTAGCTTTTTCATGATATCTGGATACTGGTTCATAGCTTCATAATGGCCAATGCCCTACAATCAAAGAACAGATGAACAGTCTTAAGTGTTTCCCAAGTAAGGATTGTTAGAATTAACCTTTTCTCTCATAATAACCAGATCAGAGTTAAGTCTGAGGTTTTACTTCTAAGCCTTGCTACTGTACAAGACTATGGCTTGTACCCACTAGACAGTGTACCTTACCTCTGGCAGCTGTAACTGTATTGTGGTTTTCTCTGCAAAAATGTGATCAATCGACTCAAAGAAGCTTTTCTCAACAGCTATAAAGGCCTGTTAAAATAAAGTATCTATATCAGCAGTGAAAACTGTGATAAACGTTATAGTACATTGCAAGAATTATCAAGAGCAATGGCTGATTTAAAATTTATACAAGGACAGAAAATATAATTTGTAAAAGTTTCTAAAAGACAAAAAAATAACTAGATAGTTGGTATATTAAGCTCTCAAAAATCTGTAAAAAAGGTAACATTGGAAAAGCAAGAGGATGGGCAGGAAAGGATAAAAATACAATAATTGTTCTAAAAAGGGTACAGGGAGCTGGCAAGTGAAACAAGATGACCAAATAGGCCTGTATCCCTCACATGAGCATAAATACCAGGTAGCTGAAAATGTAAACAAGAGGCCCAATGGGCCTATAACGCTCACCTGAGTAATACCAGCATAAACATTAAAGACATTAGCTGAAAAGTCACAAATGCATTCAGTTTTTTCATTCTATGCAGCTCTTCTAA
>JACSZP010010649.1:0-14623 GCA_016161895.1 Pinna nobilis
TCTCTCGAATAAATATCACAACCCAAAGCTTAGCTACCTGTTGAATATTATCTCAATGTTTTGAAATGCGAATTTTTCGCAGACATTGTAATTACTACGTGTTTATTTAGCAATTAAAGATGATGAGATTGTTGAATTATTACAGAATATTTACCTTAATAATGAGCGATGAGAACAGTGTCCGGAAAATGGAGCGAATCAAAGGGTTTGGAGCGGCGATATAGCTTTAAGCTTGAAAGTCATCGTATTTTTGAAAACTCGAAGTCTCGAAAACTCGAAGTTTATCAGCGGCCCCAAGCACTTCGAGTTATCGAGATTCAACTGTATGTTTTTAGGTGAAAAACAATGAAAACTGAAGTTAATTAATATACTGGTATTGGAATTTGACAGAAAAGCAAACTTGATATCAATGGAACTTGACGGGACCCAAACGTGGCCGTTAAAATCGAATATATACACGCATATATATACATGTATAATGTTCTAATCATTTTATCCACCGATTGGCCTGTTTTTTATGCGGTTTGCTTGTATGCCAATTATAATAATAAAAAAACATTTAAATTGTTTTCAGACAATTCAATAGTTAATGTTATACTTCATCCATTAAACAATATATGTAGGCCGACTGTCTATTCTGGGAAAAACGAAGTACTTGCTAAAAATCAATCGCAGGTTTTGATGCAAGGCCTACGCCTTGATGCCAAACTGCATGATATTTCTGCCAAAGCAATGGAAAGCCTAGCTTTGATCTATAATAATTTGTCTTTCAAACGTGTTAAATTTCAATTGGATCGAAGTCTGTTTACAATTACATACCCCCCCCCCCCCGATATGATTTTAAGCTCCACCGATTATAGACCAGCAGAGCTTATGCGATATCCCTTTTCTGGGTCCGTCCGTATACAATTTCTTATTATCTCTACTCCTCATATATCGTTCTACGTATTCACTTTTCAGACTTCTTATATGCTTTCAGAATAACTTGTAGATGGCCTAAAATGAAATTCAGCCTTGTCCTGTAAAACAAACAATGTCATTAAACAGACGATATTTGAACTTTATCGTCTGTTTTTCACTAAGTAGCATCACATGTTGCATTAGCATCTAGCATTAGATAATGCAGAAGGCGCAGGTGCAATATGGTCGATCCCTCAGCATGCCTAGTACATGTTCACATAAGTAGTAAATGCGCTTTTTTGTTTTAATGCGATTTTCTGTTCGACCACTGAGTGATTTGAGGCGTTCACAAAAATAAAGCATTTTTTCTTTAAAACACAAAATTATATTGGATCCAATAAATTGTATAACTTAACTTTTGAAAATCTCTTGTTACATATAAAAACAAGCAATTTCAATATATGCCAATATTTCCCAAACGGTAGCCAACAGAACTATCAGAATTATTCTCTAGACATGTATTGTACATACTCCTTTTCAGAAATTCTCGTTCCGACTTTAATGATTCATTTAGTTATTTACTTAGTCAGGTCAAAAGCAATCATTGTTGTACAATTTCATTAGATAAATTAGATCCGATTGTCGTATTGCGAAAAAGTGTTCGCCCTTGAAGTCATTTAGTGACGTCATAAAATGAATGAAAGATTCTACTTAGTATATAGTCTTGACCTTTTTAAAACAAAAACGATCTGCGACAGTCTTGACGTTAAACAAAACGATCTGCAAGACCCTTTTTTACAAGCCGGTTATATTTATGCATGTACTTACTGTATACAATGTTATTTTCACCTTAATGAACTTGCAAACAGTTTCGCTCCATTTTAAAATCGCCCAGTCTTGTCATAATTCTATTCAATTAATTTAATTTTTTTGAATTTGCCCATTGAAATGAAAATGAAGGCGACAGGGTCGAAAATAAAACGAGGGCGAAAAGTTCCTTCTGTATAGGAAATCACTCGTAGTTGCAAGTGAGCAAAATTTTGTACTTTTTTATAAAATCGACTGAAAAAGTTTAAGTGTAACATACATAAACTATAGAAACCAGATCGTGGCTGCATGTATTTATTGAATTAAACTTAGATTTTTTCAAATAAGCAATATTTAATTTGTATGCACTAAAAGACTTACGATTGATTTTCATCGTAAGATTCTTTGTCCAAATAAGGTAGCGGGATCCGTCTATAAGCAGTGTATTGTTTATGTATAACCACGCACGTAACATTCTTTCTTGCATCATAATTATATCCCTATGTTTGTATCCTGTAGTTTTAATACAGTTATTTATTTACTTGTAATGAAAACATGTCGTAGGAGTAGATTTATTTTCACATCATACATAATATATATTAATTTTCGCTGGCCATGGAAATATCTCTCTCTCTCTCTCTCTCTCTCTCTCTCTCTCTCTCTCTCTCCGCACTACTGCTGACGATATTTAATTCCACTTAAGATAAGGATACAATTACATATTATATAAAAGCTGAACAAAATATGAAAAGTGAAGGAGAAAAATTATTAATGTATTCTTGATGGGATTTTCATATAAGATCTTTTACGTCGTAATTCCTTTTGTGACAAGATTAGCAGGTAAATATTGCGTATCCGTTCTTTCATTTCCAGCCCGTTCTACCTGTCGTAAGGAGTACCTATGTACGGGACCTACTAATGCAGTTCTTAGCTTTATTATTAATTTTCCATTAACCAGATGTATGCCAAAGTTCGCTTTTGTATTACACGGGAATCAATCGTATTTGGACTCATTCATACTAAGGGTCTGTATGTCGATATTAATTTATGTAACACGCATCGTAAACCCAGTCGTGAGAGTGTATGCTTGTCAGTTAATTCATGCTCGAAATGAATGCTTATAAACAAGAATTAATTCATTGTTATTGTCGGGTTTTTTTTTCCAAGGACGGAGTAAGCTATTGACCTGTTTAATGTTGACGTTGCAAATTTTAAGTGACTTTTTTTGTACATTCACACTAATGTTTCTGCAATAGCAGAATTCGGGCTAATGTTCTGATTATCTACTATAGATGGAGGATCGTATTTTACAATCATGTATGTTATGCGTGAATTGTAGGGCTGAAGTACCAGAAAACTTCAGAATTTACTTAAGTCTGAGAATTTTCTCATCGCCAGATAATCCTGTATTTTGTTTGGCTCAGAAGCTGAAGTTCAGAAAATTCTGGGACTTAAGTAAATTCTTAGGAGCAAAATTTAATGTCCCGTGACACATAATTATGTGACATAAAAAGGGGATATTTGAAGACACTAAGGGGACATTCAAAATTCTTCAGTTGAAAAACCGGACAATCTCATATCCAAAACAAAAAAACAACAACACCTAAAACAGCAATCCAGACAACAAGACGTACAAAACCAAAATAGATTAACACGAGGTCCACTGAAAACCGAGGGTGGGTTCAGGTGCCCCGGAAGGGTAAGCGACTCCTGCTCCACGCGCGGCACCCGTTGTGTCACCTCTGTTTCAAATCCCGAAATAAATCTCATCCGATGAGCATGATGGTCGTAAACGAGAACAGGACGGAATTTGGTCAGATTCAGTACATTATACCTTGAAAGTACATTCTATCCCTGCTTTTTAAAGATCGAAATGATTCACATGAAACGACGGCCACGTAACTGAAGCTCTTGGACATTGGCTTTCGGTGATCTGTCCATACGAGGGAGAGTTTTTCGAGTCGGGAGTTAAAAACAACAGCTCAACAATAGCTAAGGATGAAGTATAAAATTAGCACTGGCAAGCATATCAAGACTAACAAAGGATAATACGAATCGCTTGTTGAACAGCATCCTTTTAATTAAAATCAGTTTAAAGAATGACTTAGAGAAAAAGAAAATAGATTTCCCAGTCAGGCGGTACAGCGTTGTGCAGTTGGTCTCGACCGGATGTAGTCTTACAAGCTTGCCAATCTCGGAAATGGTGATTTCTGTCAAAAAGACACCAAGACGATGTTAAACGACGGATGGATCATGTCTGATTTACGTGTGTTCGGCGTCAGCTAATCAGTTTCACAATGTACGTCCGTATAAATACAATATTCCTTAGTGTGCAGTCGAGATCTCTGTTGGTCTGAAATTTTCAATTTCCGTTGTCGTCCACTGAGTCTCCGGTCCTCTATCTTCCTATAGTCAAGAGAAATACAACATATAGGCTACAAACGTATTGCTATAATTACAAGGTAATTGAACTTCTTCATTTAAAGTGAGTTTAGCTTAGCTTGCCGGTTATCAAGATCTGTTGAAACATATAGATTCATTGAGAAAACTTGCACGAAGCGAAATAGCCCTACAATGGAACCTCGCCTAAAACAACCTCACGTTGGAGACCACCTTACTAATCAGATCACTAAAGACCATCAAAGTTCAGTCTATCACTCTTCAAGTATATTTAAACCTCACGTAGGAGACATGCTCACTAATCCGACCAATATTAGCAAGTCCCTTTGGATGGTCTTCTAGCGAGGTTCCTTTGAGAGGTATGTAATAGATAGGCCTAGCTAGGCCTATTGACCGTGTATGGATAAAGTAGTGCCGTTTTAATTACGTTGGGTCTTGCGCAAATAATTTGTGGATCTGTGGATTTGGATAAAGGATTAAAAAAAAATGTCCCTTTTCTAGACCCCAAAATGACGCCCGTTCCCTGACCTGCACGACATGACCTCTCTCCCTCCCCCTCCGCGGGTCGCAGTTTGCGTACGATCCTGTATCATCTCTTATGCAAGAAAAACATCAGACCAACCTTTCGTTTTAATTAATCCCCGAATCGACAGGTGAGCATTACTCACCTGTTTTTCATCTGCGTTTCTCAGACGGCAATCGGTACCATTCCATTACAAATTAATTAAAGGTAAGTTATCATACTAAATACGCTTAGAGATTCTCCACAACTCGGTAAGTCATCAATTCTTACCGATCGACCTAACAAACAGGAAGGATGCATTCGTGACCTTTAAGACTTATAACAGAGCCACTTACGGTATTCATAAAACATGACTCACTCGTGTCAACGAGAGCACGTGCGTGTGTGCATGCTCGTGTTGTTTACGTGTGGAATTCTGCAGAAATTTCTAACAGTTTACATGTACAAGTTTAAAGATTAGTTTTAAGATCGGGATCCATCGGGTTGTCAAAACGGTATTGAAAATTAGAATCAAGGAATAGAAGCAGATATTTTAAAAATCTGTTTTTGATACTGTTGTTATTGCCACTCTAGAATGCCGACGAAGGCCTTCAAGTTTTGACCTATGCTTTGCACTCAAGTCAAGGTAAGTGAGTAAAAGGTCTTAAACTGTAATGATTGCACACTCTAGTGAAAATATGGAATTAAATTGTCCGTGTCGAGACTGCGGAGAGGCAGATCCCATTTGGCCTTTTGAAGAGAATAAAAGTCGAGACATCGAGTCAAAAATTGGATTAGCGCGTCAATCCCAGTATGGTATAGATGATATGTTCTTCTCTTTCGTTTGAGGCCTGTCTATTGTGGTCTGCAGTTTTATAGAATTGAAATGGCCATGCCAGGAACATTCATAGAGGTAAAAAAAAACCATTTTGCTTACATCAGCACAGTGCCACAACGATATATAACTTAAATTATTGTTGATAAACACAAAAAAACAACAATACAAGCGAAGAAGAATTGATAAGATGCATGTAGCCTATATCACAATTGCAAAAAATAAGATTACTTCTTCTCAATGCCTGCAGCAATATTGCTGTAATTCTTGCAATTTTGCTTGTCAGAGTCCGACTCCTTGACCATTAGTCACTTGATATTTCTTACGTTTTGCTATACCACGCTTATGCAATTTGCTTACACATATGAGCTTGTGACATAGATACGTCACTTCCTTCATTAAGTAAAACACTTCCGGTTAAATTTTGGTCAAAGTGCTAGCCCAAAAAAATGATCGGTTAGAATTACGGAGATGAATTTTACACATTAACTACTACATGATATTTTTAATGGGGTATTGAAGTTGCGTCTTGTGGATTGGTAATATTTCAGAAATACTGGACTGATTTTTAATGGTTTTGTTTGATGTTTGTCTGGTTTACATCACATTTGTTAACTTTCTACAACTCTTACAACTCTTTACGTCACGTGGTTGTTGTCAGTTTTCATTGGTGGAGTACAAACCCCGGGACTTGCAAATGTTCCCGGAGCGAGTCCTTCGGCCTTCCAAATGTAAACTGCCACTCCGTCTTGTTCTGTAGGTAGGCATATACAGTTTCTAGTTACCAATAATGTATAGATCTACATCCGTCAATCTCTAAATTCGAAATAATTTCATTCAATTTTAATATAATTCATTCGCATCCGCGATTGAAATATGTATGGCATGTAAGGGATGTAGTAATATCGAGAGCAAACTCATTTGTGTTCTAGTAAATTCTACAGGAACACATGAATTCTGTACAGATTTGGTTATTTGCTTATGGCCCCTGAACACAGAAAGAATTTTGTTCGCGCCAATTGCTCTGCGCCAGATTCTAATCGTCTGCGGGTAAATTTTAAGTGAAATTTTGGTCATTCGTGGCATTTTTAAAAAGCAACCGCTCACAGAGAGGTTTGTCGCGAGCCATCTGCCCAGCGCGTACCCTGCGAGCTCAAATCGTTAGGTCCGGGTTCGAACCTAAGTCACCGTGCGACTGACCGTCCCTGTATTTCGGATGAGACAGTATAAATCGAGATCATGTATCAAAAAAAATAACTTATGGGACGAGATGCCTTGACGCATAGGTAGCGTACAACGAAGGACGGTAGGCCATTCAAAATCTTTTTAGCCGAATTTCTTTTGGGCCTCCGCGGCCGAGTGGTTAGCGTGTTGGACTGCGTATCGAAAGATCCGGGATCGAGCCGCGTAGCGCCACTTCGCGGTTGGCCGTCCCTGTCTTTCGGATGAGGCAGTAAAAACCGATGTCCCGTGTCACAGTAGGTGTTGGCACGTTAAAGAACGACCAGCAGTGCCGAGCATAGGCAAAATTTGTCGCCCTTCACCGGCACACGGTGACGTCTCCATATGAGTGAACTATTCTTGAGTGGGACGTTAAACAACATTGCCATACAATACCATACCAACAATTTCTTTTAACACGGGCAGGCAAACAGACAGAAAAAAAAAAATTTTCTACCGATCTTCGATCATGGGATCATAAAAACAAGTCAAAAATTCGTCATCGGAAGTGAATACAAAATTGCAATAAGATGGATGTTTACAAACTTTACCCATCGCTGCAAAAACGAAAACGAAGCAATCCTTTCAACAAATTACGTAATTACCTGGCCGATCGCAGAATTGCAAATTGAATTTGTTTATTTTAAATGGCCTGTTTGTTAACGATGCACCTGCACGTATGTGTAAAACGTACGTGGGCGGACGTGTCTTTACAATAAATGTTTAATAATGGGAGCATTATAATGTGGTCCCGAATGCTGTAATTGGAGATATATGTACAATTTGAAATAATTCTTGTTACGACAATTAAACTTCGTCTTTGATTTCAAGTTCGTCATATGTATATTGGGCTCTTTCATTTATACGGAGACGTCACCAACTGCCTGTGAAGGACTACAGAATTTTTAATGTTGGCACAATGCACTTTGGTTCATTAAGTATCGAGGTGTCTTTTTCGTTGTTATTGTATTGTATTGTTTTTTAACGTCCCACTCAAGAATATTTCACTTACATGGAGACGTCTTTTGCCGATGAAGGGTGACAAATTTGGACCATTCGGCACTTATGGACGGAGAGCAGGGAGGGGGGTCTTTAACGTGCCGACACCTACTGTGATAAGTGACCTAGGTTTTTACTGCCTTATCCGAGACAGCCCACCGTACTGTGTCTCATCCGAAAGACTGGGACAGTCCACCGTACCGTGTCTCATCCGAAAGACAGGGACAGTCCATCGTACCGTGTCTCATCCGAAAGACAGGGACAGCCCACCATGCCGTGGCTCGGGCTCGAACTCCGGATCTCTTGACCTGAAGACGAACACTAGCCACTAGGCCACGGTGGCCGCCTTTTAAGTGTTGACATATAATGTTACACAGGAACTTGGTTTTTGCTGTCTCATCTGGAGACTTGAGAAGTAAATAATCCCACCGAGGCTCGAACCCCAGACCTCACGATCTGAAGGCAAAAACTTCGAAAACCTACATCCGACATGGAGAGAGAAGTTTAAACCCATCGAAATCGGATATTTGAGGGGATATACTGTTAGTCCAGAAATTTTCGTGGAGTTTTATTTTGGCGAAACAGCAGCCATGCAATCCGGCAATATTTTCGCATTTACCCACTTTGTAAACTAAATAATTTATTGTATTGTTCATATTGATGTCCGTTTAGTATATTTTAAAAGCGAGAACTTAATTTTCGGCGGCTAGTTTGCTCTCTCTCTCGTATTTACTTTTCTTTTGATACCAGAAATTTGACCTCTTTGACCTTTACCTTGACCTTTATCTTCATTGCATATACAGTAATTATGAACATTGCTGCGGCACACAGACATCCATATAGTATAATATAGTTTAGTTTATTAGCCTTTAGCCTTTCGGCAAACCAAGATACAATGAAATGCATAAAAAGTTTGATAAAGTGAAGTGAAAATTGGAGGTACGGAAATCTGTGTTCCACTTACACGTCTTGTTTAGCCTAGTTAGAACGTTGTTTGTATAAACTCGACAGTAGGACTGTATCATTAATTAATCTTGGGTGTGGCATAAATGTATTCTTTAAACAGGTTATTCTCCAAAAGTTGTCATAAATATTTAATCTAACCAGATGCTTGTAAATAAAACTTTATCCATTACAATAAAAATGGTTTTATTTCTCAAGTAGTAAACGGGAAGATTTAAAATGTCGACGTATGAAAAGAGCAAAGAATTACAAAACCATATATTCACAAATTTTTATTATCACCATAAAATATAAAGCCTAAGTATGAAAAGGAGAGCGTCTGAATAAATTTAAGAAAAGATTTTTATTATTTACGATTTCTTACTATTCTAATAAACACAATTTTAACAAAAAGCCTGCCATCTAGAAAGTGTCAAGCGTACATGCCAATTATTATCTATTTTTAGAGAATTATTTTCTTAGAACTTACGCTTAGCGAAAAAAAAGACACATTGTTGAAATGTACGACAAAAAAGTTTAAAATAAGAAATGATCAGCTCGCCTTCTTATCATTGTTGACATTTTTTGTATTTTAACAAATATTTCAAGTTTTCCTTTGTAAAGACGCAGTACAATTGGGTGTCCTTGATTTTAAATTGGGTAAGACACACTGTCCCACAAATATGCCAGAGATGTGGTCACCCGCTAGTCTTCTTCTAAGGGATTATATAGCAGCATTTTTCACATGTTTCTAAGGATAATAAAGTGGACATAATTATGTCCTTTGATACCCACGTATGTCCTTGAAATTTTCGATATTCTTGAGTCGAAAGTTTTCCACAATCGCTTATGTTCTCGTGGATGTTATGACGGCTGATATTGAGGGTTGTTTTTTTTTTCTCCTATTCTATATATTTTTTATGCGCCCCTACCCCCGGACGAAAGAGCCGCTGTTACTTCTTGGTTAGCGTGCTCGCTTTCTGATCGTGTGGTTACTAGTTCCAATTGGGGGCCTCCGTGGCCGAGTGGTTAGCGTGTTCGACTTCGAGCCGAGGGATCCGGGGTTCGATTCCTGCAGCGCCACTCCGCGGTTGGGCGTCCGACAGTAAAAACCGAGGTCCCGTTTCACAGTAGGTGTTGGCACGTTAAAGAACCCTCCCCGCTCTACGGCCAGCAGTGCCGAGCACAGGCAAAATTTGTCGCCCTTCACCAGCACACGGCGACGTCTCCATATGAGTGAAATATTCTTGAGTGGGACGTTAAAACAACAACGCAACGCAACTAGTTCCAATTGCGATTGGACATTTGGTCATCCTCCTCCTGAAAAGGTAAATCCGACACCCCTATGTATCCATCAGCCAAGATGACCGGAATTAATCAACAACAAACGTCCACTATTTTCCAGAAAATTATTTTAAGTTGCGTAGTGGCTTTGTCCAATTCCGAAGGGAATGCCGTGTTTCAGTGGAAAGTGTGTTCGCCATCTAATTGTGAGGTCATGACTCCGATTCCACACCGTGCTGTGGCTGGGTTCCCCTCTCCAACTGACGAGACAATGAAATCCAAGGTTATGTGTCATAATGGGTGTTGCCAACTGAGAGAACACCTTCTACCCAATGGTCAAAATTGCCGAGCATCGGCGTACGTTATCGAACTTCACCGGTATTGGTGATACAAGTGAACGATTCTAAAGTAGGACATTAAACACCTAAACAACCAACCAAAATGAGTATTTAAAACTTTGTGGAGGCACTTGTCCTTTTCCGTCTAAGTCGGACCCGGGGGCCGCCACATGGATCACTGGTTAGCACGTCTGCTTTTTTATCATGAGGTCACGGGTCCGAATCCACGCCGTGCTGTGGTTGACTGTCCCTGTCTTTCGGGTGATACAGCAAACTCGATGACACACTGCTCAATGACCATAGGCGTTGAGTATAGGCTAAATTTGTCGCCCTTCACCGGCATACGATGACGTCTCCATATAAGTGAAAGATTCTNNTCGCCCTTCACCGGCATACGATGACGTCTCCATATAAGTGAAAGATTCTTTAGGGGAACGTTTTACAACAATACAACCAACCAACGAATGACTGAATACCCCCCCCCCCCCCCCCCCCCCNNAACGAATGACTGAATACCCCCCCCCCCCCCCTCACTTTAGGGGATATCAGTTCAAATGAAACACTCAAATTTTAATAACGAGTACATGTACCTACTCCGGTACATTAGCTCTCCGCTATACCGGACCCCCTGCAAGGTTGTAATTCAAAGGTGTAACCTATACTCTGTCAGCTGTGTGCTTTGTTATCTTCTTCAGGTATTACAGGTATGTGCTTTGATGTCAGGTGTCGAACGCACAATACCTCTTACCTGTATGAGTAAACAAATAATTTCTGTGTCACTGATGTCATTTTTACAGCGCGCGGGAGTGTATTGCCTCTGATGAGCTGTCATGTTATACACAAACAATAGTTATCGCTGTGTGTGTGTGACCTGTAAAATTGAATTGTGAAATATGTCGTCTTTTCAATTTAATTTTACTACCTCAGATGTTGCATCATGGTCGTGCTTCATCCGACAGGTGAGCGCACAGGTGAATCATTCATAAACGTAAAATTTGTAGTAATTTTATGCCACCGGTGTACAGTGAATGTATATATATAGGAGTGATAGTTTATAACTGTGTCAATCTGATTAAAGAATTCTAACCGTTCATTCATACATTGATCTAGGCGCATAGCATAATGGCCAAGGTAAATATCCTGTTTAATATTTGTATCAACTCTCTCTCTCTTTCTCTCTCTCTTTCTCTCTCTCTCTCTCTCTCTCTCTCTCTCTCTCTCTCTCAGAAGTTTAGAATACATTTGTATTTATCAGAATTTTTGTCAAATGTTTGACTTTTAACTATTGATAATCTGTGAATACCATAGCCAATTCAGAAAGTTAAGAATAACGGAGAATAGTTATATTGGTAAAAAGGGGATAAGACAATCGTGTTCATAGATGTTTATTATTATTTTTTATCATTTATTTATTTTAGCTTCGAATTCAATTCTTATAAATATTTTCACACAAGTACAACTTACTATAAACTATTTATGATCGTAAAACTCACAGAAGTGTTGATAACCGAGGCAATGAACGCGTGTATTTCAGGAAGGGTGTTACGGGATGTAGGTAGGGGTTGGAGGACAGTAGAGTTTTAAAACATTTTTTTTTACAAAGGTTAACTAAATCTAAAAAAAAATCAATAAAAAAAATTAATGTGAAAGGGAAAGATCATGGAGACAGCAACAACGAGAACAATAACACAATCATGTGAAAATAAGTGGACAATCCTTTATCAGAGTACAGGTGCCCTTGACTGATTTTAATTTTAATTTGTTATAAATCAAAAAGAGTATGGGACATTATTACCTATACTCATTTTTTATTTATTACAAAATTAAAAAAAAAAAACATATAGAGGAAACAGATAGACATGTCTGCCTTATCAACTCTCATAATATCATGAAATGAAATTTTAATAAATTGATTTTTATTACTGAAACTAAACATTAACCCACCTCCCTCCAAAAATACCCTAATACGAAGAAATACCCTACCGTTCTGTCGTACGTATATCAAGTGTTTTCTTGATTGCCTTTTTATTCGTATTCCTTTAGTCGCAGTATTACTGACATCCTAAGGTCGGTCTAGGTAATTCACATCTGCCAGTTTCATTTATTTTCTTAAGCCTAATGTAATTTTCATGTTGCAGTTTTCACATCACAAGAACGACTCGTGTACCCGGATTTACTCACTGTTAGCACAGATAATCTTACAATGACGGAACTCCCAAAGTTCCCTTTGTTTCGTTCTCTTTTTTTTTATTTAGCATATAAAGTTGCAACTGTAAATCAATACCTCGAGAAATGTTGTCATCATAAAAAAAATTCTCGCACATTTTTTTTCATCATTGAGTAAATCTAATGCTGCATTAGGCCTGTCATTTAACTAAGAATTTTCCTATAACTTTGAGAATTTACCCTTTTCGACTCATTTACGGTAATACCTAACAATTTTTTTTTACAGACTCTTACGATGAAGATCACTCATAAGTTTTAAGTGCATTAACATTTTGATGTCAATTACCTGAAAAATTATAAAATTTAATAATTTCAGTCACACTCTGATGTGTCTGATTCATGCTTATCAGACCATCACGGTTTTTTTCTTCATAAAATGTACAAAATAAGACAAAATAAATAAAGCTGCTCACTTGCGATTACGAGTGATTTTAATTTTTAGATTTTTTTGTGTGTAAAAAGGGTCACTGGATGTAAACATAAAGACCTGTTTTCCAGCTTATATGCATTACTGAATTACTATTTTTAGTTTTTGTCTTTTTTCTCATAAAAACGTGTTATTACACTAGCAGGGAGGGTTCTTTAAAGTGCCGACACACTCTTGGGTTTTACTGTCTCATCCGAAAGATAGGGACAGCCAACCGCAGCGTGGCTCGGAGTCAAACCCACGACCTCAAGGCGAACACTTTAATTACTAGGCCACGGCGACCCGAATCCAGTACATTGTGCATGCAAAAAGAAGATTATAAGAAATGGTGTACTTTCTTTAAGAGGATTTCAATGGCACAGAAAATTAAATCGTCTGAAACAAAATAAATAAACAGAAGATCTAGAACATAAACTTAACTTCAATTTCGACCATCTATGCTAAAATTTGCCAAGTTTACATATTACTTTATCCTTTCAACTAGAATAAAATAGCTCGACCGATGTATTTTTGTATAAAGTACTAAAGTCATATATTTGTCATAAACTGTTTTTATTATATCTGTCGATTTAAAACTATTTTTGGAGAATCTTTTAGAAATTAAGCAGCTGTTTAAAAACGTAAGGCACTGTTTAATGTATCGAATAGGTCGGTGACAAGAAAAATACAGGTCATGTTTGTTATTGTTTTGTTTTGTTTTTTCTCTAAATTTGCGGCCTCTTTGCTAGAAAGTAGCGATAATGCACTATAAAAACTATAATCATTAAGTATTCTTCTTAATCTAATGGAAAAAAATATATATATTTTTATCATAGTGTATTTTAGTGAAGATTAAATTTGAAATTAGAGAGGAAAGTAATCCATATACATTGATTATTGAATTGCTATGACAAACTTTTTCATCTATTTTCAGTTTTGCGGAATGAGATCTTTACTTATTGTTATCGTTCAGCTTGTGTCCATCATCAGAGCCAGAAAAGGTAAGAACAATTCGCTAAATTATCAACACGGCGAAAATTACACAAAACATGGCGGTAATGGCGAAGAAACCGACCATAATGCATTTACATTGAAACTAAAGTGAGTTTGGTTATCCACTGGGAAGAAGTTTCACGTCAGGGTATTTTTTTCAAATTTTCATAACGAAAACCATCTTCAGTACTCGACCAGGGTTCAAATCTTAATTACAGCAAATCCCATTTTCAATAAAAATCTTCAAATCCATGTGGGGAAGGCCTTTATTCTTTGGTTTTATCATTCTATTCCTGAACATTTAACAATACGCATTTGTTAGATAAAGAGGAAATATCAGAAATTCAGAACTCCCGATTTTTGTAAAGGTAGCTAGAATTTTCTTGTTTCTTTCATTTTCATTATTTACTGCTGTTCTCTCTCTCGCTCTCTCTCTCTTTCTCTCTCTCTCTCTCTCTCTGATTGTTTATCATCATAATTTGTGCACTATTTCGACGGGATCATAAATATTTCATCGCTGATAACGGCTTAGATTAAATGGAAATAAATTTTATGAATATAAATCAAAATGAAATAATAGACTTGATGTCCGAAATGACCATAAATGTACGTCAGCTAAATGTAACAGACTTTTCCAACACATGAGTTGTTGAGGTTTTGCCAGCAATTCGTATTTAAGCATTAATTTTGTAAGCAATTGTCTAAAAGGTCATTCGTTTGATTAGTTACATGTAGTTGATGTACACTCCGTCTAGCACACATACACCCCC